>JAAAKL020008770.1:0-15636 GCA_010016065.2 Carybdea cf. marsupialis auct. non (Linnaeus, 1758)
AGGCAGTTTGTGAGACTTGAGGTGTTCCAAAGACACTCTTGACCGAGATATAACTCGATAAATTTGGCAGTTTCCTGACTGTTACGCTTCTTATCAGCATTCATCTCATGGTTCCAAGCAGGACATCTATCAAACAAGACTTAAAAACACGAAGTTCTCTGCTAGTGCATTGTACATGTAGCTCCATGATCATTGTATAAATTACGTTCATGAAAAGCATTATTTACTATTTAAAAATCCGTGCGAAAAAACTCATGAATTTGTTGAAGTACATATACTATTGTTAGTATCTTTTGTTAACATTTCGTTATTTCGTTAATATATAAAGTACTGAAAAACGCTTTTTTTGTACGTCATTGTTATATATTAAACCTGTTTCCATGAAGTTAGGAAAGTCATTTTTTTCCACCCCGACTATTAATTCTAGAAGTCTTTCCACTCCCCCTACTAATCCAACCCTCCCCCGTTTATAAGAGAGCAGGGAATAGCGCCCGATCAGACACAATAACAAGAAAGTTGTCACGTGATCTGTTTAGTTCTTTTATTGTACTACTACATCGGGCCATTATCTAAGTATAACTATAACAAATACAAATACCAGGAACTTCCCAGCTGTCATAACAATTTACTAAATGCAATCACCCTTGAGCTTTCAGATCTTAACAAAAATATGTGATCATTACCAAATGTGATCATTACAAATACATGAATCAACTGTCGATTATATTTCCCAATATGTTGACCTATTTCCATTCAATTCATTCCCGGAGACTTGTAACAATTGTAGCTGTTCTTGACGAAGGTTATTGTATACACAACATGGACACGCTGCATTGATTTTAGTACCTTCAGCGCCGTATTCCTTTAGTAATTGATTGGCTAAAGAAGGCAACGTCTGAGGCAAGTCTGACATCCGCCTTCGAAACTCTGGTAAAATAACATCAGTCATGTAATAGATTGGAAAATTGTGGCTGCATGAAAACACTATCGAGTCCGGTTCCCCAGTAACGGTTGGACTTAAAGCGCCCGACTCCATTGCAAACCAAGGTTCCAGAGGGTTTGTCTTGATTACCGAAGATGCCGCTGACAAAGTTGCCGCTGTCGTGCTTGAAAGATAAATGTTGGACCCAGACCTCATTCCTTTCAATTGAACAGAGAGAAGCTCCTTGATATTTGCTTCTGCATTTGCTGCTGTTCTCTCGCTTATAACATCCGTTATGGAATTCCCTTTTGGGTCGCGAAAGTAGAAAGAAAAACTACCATTTTCAACCGCAATTTGCTCTATGGATGTTTCTGTTAATTGGACAAGGAATGAAGTCGTAAACTGACGTGTTGACACAAATCTGGCAAGTGGGCTATTGAGCACTAGGTTTAAATCTTGCGGCAAGTACCCTGTTGACAGCATCAGATCACTAAAACAAGAATAGAGATCTTTAGTGTGAAAATACGGTAACCAGACAGGAAACCATTGCGGTAGTCTTCCAAAATTTGACTCAGCTCCGCGCATCTCCTCGCCAACACCATAAACTTACCCCACAAAACACTTTACCGTAACCCCCTTTTCACCCGACAGATATCTAATTACTGCCCCAAAAATCCAATACCAGTTGATAAATATTTATGATGGAAAGTATAGTTCTAAAACTGTGATGTCTCAGCGACCTTCGGACTTTCGGTTTTGGTTACAAACAATGCAACAAAGTGGAATGCAGCAGTACTTTCTGCTTCAGGTCAAGAAATGTATCTTTGTGCATAGGTATACAAACTTTTAGATGACGTTGCCTTGTGGTACAGAAACAGTGCATAAATAGGCCGTTTAAAATAATCATCACTGTTAGGGGCCCTACTCCCAACATATGAAAGTTGAATTTGATCCCACAGGAAACCCTTCCCTCTTAAAAATGGACATTTGCCTCAAACTGCGGTTTCAGGAAGAGGACCGGGACTAGTAAATGATCTTCTTGCAAGCCCTCATGATCGTGTTAAAATGGCGAGTTACAGACCAAGACGTACTATACGCCCCGTTCATTGCTATGATATTAGAGCACCAGATTCGGTTGCAAACCTAGGTTTCAGAATTTATGTCTTTTTATTACCGAAGATGCCGCTGACAAAGTTGCCGCTGTCGTGTTTAATAGATAAATATTGGATCGTACTATACGCCCTGTTCATTGATATGACATGGGATTCCCTATGAGACAAAGAGTTAAAAGAAAGAGAAGTAGGAGAACTTTATGCTTTATGCACGCTTCATGCCATCGAAATAGTAGGAATGGAGATATCCACAAATAGCAAACAGGCTGTGGAAGATGCATATAAAACACTCTTACCGAAAGAGTACTGTTGTTAAGTATGGAGCCAAGACGCCCAGCCTTTTAACTAATCGATCTTCCAGATCCTGTAAATTTAATCCTTTCTCTTTCCATGTCGATATAACCTACAGAAAAAAGAAATTCTCAAAGTTAGAGCACGATATAAATCCTCATCACATTTCTGGATGAACCACTAACTCATCTGTAACTCAAAACCTACGTTGGCGAAATCAGTGATTTTTTTAAAAACATCAGAAAAATATTTTAACTGAAATAAGTATCAGGTTTTTTTTATTTAAATACTATTTTTATTATTCTAATCTATTTTTTCCATAGTTACTTAATGTGTGGTTCTGTTCTGCTTTGATTATTCTCTTGCCAGAATTTGATATTTCAATTTTATTAAAATTTTCTTTAAAATTTTATTTAAATCAGTGACTAAATTAAAAAACGATATAAATTTAGTGGTGTCAACCCTGCTCGAAACCCTCGTAAACATGCTTTTACAAAATATTTAGTTTGTCGTGAATGCCTGGCGAAACGATAGTTTTTACCGCGTATGTACTATCATGCAAAGTTTGTAGTAAAATTTACCTAGTAGAATTGCCTTTGACGAGCTTTGGCGAGATTTATTAGTCAGACGACGATCCCATTACGGTCACGTCGCATAGCGTAGAGGCTATAGCCTTGATAATAATGAGACGACTTCGAGAATTTAAACATGTTATCATTTTGGCTATAGCTAAGCTAGCAGGGGGAAATGCCACAGAAGTGAGGTCCCAAGTTCACATCCAAATAATAACATCATCGTTTTCTCTCCTTATTTCTCACAAGCAATAACTAAGTGAAAAAGAGATCTTTCTCTTCTCTCTTTCACCATGATATTCTGTTGCCCAGTAACGAACAAAGTTTGAGCTAGAAATCTCAGATGTCTGTGCTATAACGATACAAAGTATACTTTTCAAAATACAGTTTTAGGATACGACCGAAAATGTGGCGTCAATTATCTCTTTCATTTGCCTACCTGAATTAGAAATGCCATGATCTCTGTGCTTAGAACTGAATCATCTATACTGTCTAAGAGGCAGTCTTCAATTTTCCTAGTAAAGAAACGATATGATAATTACGGGATTGTAGTTTCACTAACAAGTCTACCTAAATACCCTGTGCCACACATAAAACAGTACCTTGCACAGCCTTAAAAAAGTGCTAGTGCATAGTCAAAGCCTAAAACATGAAAGGAAATTGAGTTCACTTGATTTCACTATACTTTTCTTCATTTCGCTTAACTTTACTTTAGCTTTGAGTCCGGCTTAAGTCGTCGCGAACAAAATACAAAGACGCTTCTCCAACGTTATGTACCGGCTGTAACTCTTTAACAAATATAGCGGTTGGGATTTACTGATCTTAGTCCTTTTCGGCATTTCCTTTACTGATTTTCGGTCGACTCTTTTTAAACTTACCTCAGATGGCTCAAGTTACCAAATCTTTGCTAGGAGCTTTTCCGGAAGGCAAATCTGTTTTGCAAAAGCGTTGCTCTGTGATGATTTCTGGCAGCAAGACCACGGCCATGAGAAAAAGAGACCTTTGTCTTTGTATATCCTCTTCATTGCTTATGCGATCTTGCCAGGTGACCTTCTGCGTCATTCTCACAAATCTCTGTTGGAAAGTATCTAGCCACTGGCATTTGCTAATTTACTTTTAATCATTTACTTTTAACATAAATCTATTTAGTTTTTCTTAGATTATTTTCGATTTTTCTATTTACTCCCTTCCATCTCCTTCCCTTTCCAATACTTTACCAGGCTTCGTCCGCGCAATCATCATTGTTATGGAAAGCACTGTAATGAAATTTCTTCCTTAGCTGCAGACTACGTGACTCACTACTCAGAGTATTTTCACTCCTGTTCTGTTTACTTTTTACTCCCTCCTTGTTTTCACCCTGTTCAAGGCAGAAGCCACTACTAGGAACGGGTTACTTTTCCTCTTCGTATGACAAGCTATTCATGCTTACTATTTATGCAAATCATGCTTACTTTTCATGCTTACTATTCATGCTTCTCATGCTTACTATTCATGACTTTCATGCTTACTATTCATGCTTTTCATGCTTACTATTCATGCTTTTCATGCTTACTAATCATGCTTTTCATGCTATATATATTTGCTACTCATGCTTGCAATTTCTTGGGATAGACAAACAAAATCAAGCTGTTGAGGTGTGTAAATAAGCCAAAACAAGTCGTACTTGAGATCGTCTAACAGGTGTATTTATGTATGAGATCAAACCCATCACCTTTTAAAAATCTGTAGGATCCAGATGAAATCATGTGTAGCAGATTCGTGTTCCGACTAAGTATTCCCAAGATTATTGGAACATGAAGCAAAGGCATGAGAAATGTAGAAAGCCCCATCATCCACTCCGTTCCATACTTTTCAAGACACAGCAAGAAGATACATAAGAATTGGTACAAAAATATTCTTTCAATGTGCCTCGCAAGCGTTTAATACTCCTATCTAGACATTTCCAAGAGAATCTTACGATATTCAGTAGAACGGGCTCTCCGCAGTACGGATGTCTATTACTTCACTTAGTGTTAGCGTGGAAACGAGATCTGATCTCGTAAGTATGCATATTCCAATAGATAACAAGAAGGGTACAAGTAAGCATGCAGACGCTACTTGTAAGTAAAAGTATTTAAAAGCTTGTTCTACATTGACGCAGTTTCACAATTGTTTCTGTTAAGGTGATTAATACACCGACAACCAATAAGGAAAGATACGCCAAAAAGGAAAAGTATGTTTTCGACAACATTTCGTCTATAACTTACTTCTTCAGGTCTATTGGAAAATTAGTTTAAGCAAATTGCAGTATAAGATATTGGTTTAAGCGCAAACTATAATATGGCACCATCCAATAAAGGTATGCCATTGGTAAGGCCTACCTGAAAATGAGCTGGAAACGAGTACATGACAAGGCGTGTGTAGGGGAATGACAATATCAAATACATTACAAACAAAATTGGGCGGATGGGTCAGAGAACATTAGAAAAATATGATATAAACAATTGTATAAAACGATAGCCGCGCCCTTCTTGGACGGGTAAGATTTTGCTGTTGTCCTCACCGCGATTATCTTGCAAAGATATCGCTCCTTGTTGTCCTCGCATATACGCGAACGTACAACCAAGTGGCAACTATTTTTCAATGACGTGAACTCAATGACGATCAAAGTATTTCCACAAGAATTCCTGAATTTATTCCAGGATAATCACACGTTTTTTTCCAGGACTGACTAGCTAGCAATATCTGCTATGATATAAATGTAGAATTGGATTCATCGAAAAGTGGACGAGCAGCAGCATATGAATGCGTGAGAACCTTAAGCTCTCCATTTCCAAGAGCATGCTTGTTTGTAGATTGTCGTGTACACGCCAAGCAAGACACAAATAACAGAGTAAACATGTGATCCAATACAATAAATGTTCTTTCCGTACTCCTCAATACAATTACTCTGTAGTATTGGAAAGCGTGTTATCAAAGTAATAAAAAATGTTAACCTATCTCCAACGTACCGTCTCCCACCAAGGTCCTGACTAAGAGGCAAGCAGCGTGCTTCCGTCCTCTGGGATATGGGCACCAGTGTCACAAAATGTGGTAATAGACAGGGAGATGATGTCAAGCACTACATAGGTGGTTACGAAGATTTCCTGGAAAGAAAATCCTGAATAAACTTCCAGATGAATTCCAGGATTATCTGTAATTTAGAGCAACAGTCAACATACAATGTTTGTCCGTGTAATAGACTCCTGAAATGATAACTGGCAGTATTAAAGATCACTTTTTGATCTATAAAATCAAAATACGAACCTTAGAATATCTTCAAGTAGTAAACACAGATCTGTTCTGAATGCAGTATGATCCTGATCTTGCTTCCACTGCGCCTCTAAAGATTTGAGGTCGTAAATAAAAGCCTGAAGCAGAAAGGAACCAAAAAGTGTCCATTGAAAAGGTACTGGCAAATAAGTAAATTTAAGGCATTTGGACTTATTCAACTACTTATACAATACCGATTAAAAGACTACGAAACTACTAAATCTACGCGGATGTCAACAACTGCAGAAGCACTGTCGCTTCAAAGGCAAGTAGAACGTCTTACATCTTAGTACTGTTTAGCCTTCTCAGCGCAAAGTACTTGCTTTGTTTTAAGTCATTACTAATATGGTAATAAATAGCCTTTGTACCGCGCAGCCTAACACATCTTCCTTCTTCTTCTAGGTGCCATATCTTACGACGTAGGCGATTATAAAATGACACTGCTCTCTTTCTTTAGCCATCTGAAAAAGCGCCATCTGATGGTACTTTCTACCTCTTTCTCCAATCCACTCATTCAAACTGGACAGCCAAAGTGTTCGTCTCCTTCCTCTGCTTCTCTTCCCGTCGATCCCTCCCTCAACATTAGGTTCTTCAGCCCAACCCTTCGTAAAACGTGCGACAAAAATCTCAACTGCCTTGTTTTCAGATCTAACAGTACCTTTCTATCTATTCCGGCCATTTCAACACCTCTTCATTGGTGATCTTGTCTGTCCAAGGGATCCTCATCATTCGCCTCAAGAACCACATTACACTGCTATCCAAACGCTTTCTCATATCTACTGCTTTTGTCTAAGCTTCCCTGGTATACATCAGCACAGGGTAAACACAGCAGTACAAGATCCTAAACCTTATCCGCATACTGAGTGATCTATTTCTAAAGATGTTTTCCAGCTTTGAAAATGCCGATCTGGCGAGTGCAATCCTTTTTTAATCTCTGTCGTGCATCTTGCATCCTCTGTGACAGTGCTTCCTAAGTAACTAAACACAGGTACGTATTTGATAACTTGATGTTTCACTTTTACATTGCATTTCGGTATGTGTTTCTTTATTGAGACAGCCATACATTTCGTTTTTTAACAATATAATCCCTTCTTTCCACTCTCTCTGACTACTACGTCTATCATTTCCTGAAGGTCTTTTGTTGATTCGACCAGTAAAACTGTATCATCTGCATACCTTAAATTAGTGATGTGCTGTCCGTCAACTTTCAAGCCTTTTCCTTCGTCCAGTTTCTGATAATCAACTCACTGTAGTTGTTGAAAAGATTTGGGGACATCACACACCCCTGTCTTACTCCCCTTTCTATTTTCCTATACTCGCGAAACACACCATCCCTTTGTACACATGTACTTTGATTCCAGTAGAGGCTTTCCAGTAAACGGATACCTTTACCATGCAGGTCAAGTTTACTTAAATCTTCAAAATAATACTTTGTGTTTAACTTTAGCAAACGCATTTGCATAATCAACGAAACACATGTACACACATCTTTCTGCATTTCTGTTGCTCTTTCGGTTATGACTCTTTGGACAACGATGGCGTTTCTGCTTTCAGAGTCTTTAACGAAACCGAACGGTTGTCTTCCAATCTCAGATCTTATATTGCTCCTTGCTCTTCGAAGTAAAATCTTGAGAACAGCTTTTGTGACATGACTCATCAGACTTATCGCTCTGTGTGCTTTACAGTCTACCACACAAGGTTTCTTAGGAAAGAAATGAATATTACCTTACTCAGATCCTCTGGAAATTTTACATCTTCATAAATATTATTGATGACGCATGTCAGTTTTCCCAACCCATAATCTTTGAACACATCAATCATCTCTACAGTCACTCCATATGGCCCAGTTGCTTTATTCTTTCTCATCGCCCTAATTGCAGTTCTGATTTCCGATTAGAGTACACTGGGTGTTTTCACTGACTCTGGGAAAGTGGGCATTATATATCATACATCATGAAATCAATTTTTAACATATTCTGCACATCTTTTCAATATGTCATTTTTTCAAACAGTATTGATAGAGCAAGAGCATAACCATCCTGACTTCATGACTGAGATTTCATCCACTCTCCTACAAAAATCCTGATATTTTGTGCATTGTCTTTCTACTTCAGTAAATTAACTATTTAGCCAGCTCCCTTTTACCTCCTTACATTTTACCCTGATTCGTTTGTCTAACTCTCCGCATGCATGACTTTGCATGTCTCTTATCTTTCATCTGTCTTCCATCAATGATAGAATTCTTTTCGTGATCCATTTTTGTTTTCCCTATTTTTCCATTTTTGCCAAAATATCTTCGGCTGTTTTCACTAGCACATCATTCACTGCTTCCAAGGATGTCTCCTCCCCATCGTCAATAAGACTCGCAAACCTATTCTTTATCCGCGCAGAGTATGTCTGACGGATTAAAGGCTTATTAAGCTTTCTTCACCTTTCTCAGTTTGCAATGAAATTTAACTGCTACAAGCATGTGGTCACTCCCACAACCTGCCCCCGGGTAGGTTTTTGCACCTGTTACAGCCCTTTATATCTGTTATTGATGACAATAAATTCAATTTGATTCCTTAAACTTCACCTGAGCTATCAGTTGTTGGCGCATATGCTACTATAGTGGCCAAGTTGAAAGGATGTCCTTGTTTTTTAACTAATAGAACCCTGTCGCATACTGTCCCATAGTTAAAACACCCACTTTGATATGATCGGATCCATTAACACGCCTACGACTGTTTCATGCTTGTCTCCTCCAGCATAGACCATTCTGAAATCATCTATCATCAAGTCGCCGTTGTTTGTCTACGTTGTCTCGTTGATTCCAGGTATATTGATATTCAGTCTCACCATTTCTCTTTTAACATTCTCCAATATTCCACTCTGGTATAGCGTCGTTACGTTCCATGTCCCAATTCTGATTTTGTCTCTGTTACACACTGTTACGCTCTGTTACTATATATGATAAGCCTTTCAGTTACATAGGAACGGGAAACTTTGGTACTGAGCAGCTTTTGAGCCTATGGGGAACTCTTTCACTTACACGGTACTGAATACCTTTTCTGCAGTGTATCTTTTGACATCAACAAATTCCTCAGCAGCAAGGTATCCGGCCATATATGACAAGAGGGTATGCATCTCAATTACGCGATACCCAGTGCATTCCTGTAGAAGTTTGCACCAAATTTACTCCAGTCCAAAGAGCAGTATGAAAACGTGTTCTGTACACTATGGGTATCTGAGACGGTTAATATCTTTCAGAATGAGACATCCTGGGATGGAAGGAAAGAACCATTATCTTTTCTTACAATACTTTGTAGATGGAGAGAGCAACAACTTTATCTTGATGCTGTCAATACAATTGACGAAATGACCTCAAATCTAACATAAAAAGTTATCCATTACCATGTAAGCGAACTCTACCTACAGAATAGCGAAGAGGTTATACAGCTCGCTTGTTCAAAAAATTTTATGCCACACAAAGCGCGCAGGCTTCTTTTGCACTTTGTCTGATCTTTGGTGGTGGCGTGTCTGGCCTACAGAAGGCAAACTCGATTGCATTTATTATCAGATTGAATTGAAGTCAGATGATCAAATAAAATGGGATATCGGTTTCTTTCGCAAAATTCTGTAGCATTCTACTAGTAGTAAATCAATGAAGCGCCAAGCCTCCTTTGCAAGGCCTTTTTTCACGGAATCGCAATAAAAACGTAATAACAATGAGAACGTCCAGTGTCCCTTGTGACATTCCTTTATTCTGTGTTCTAGCGGAGACAATTTGATACCAGATAGCTCAGCTTTCAGATATCGGATGCTATCCGACATGGTGTAACTGAAAGGCCCCTCTGGTACCACAAGCTATCTGGTAACGTATAACTGAGGCCTACGAGACGTGAGAACGATATTGCTTAGGAGGGTTTGGATAAGTTAGTAATGATATGATATCAGTACATTAGGTGGCGCCTTTTGGAGGGACGCCATTGGGCCGTGCACCCTCTCATGAACTGAAAACAAAAATCCATTGCCCAATCGACAAAAAATATATATATACTTGATGCCAGGATTTGATAATGCCATAAATAGGCTAGGCAGGCACTACACGCAGGTACAGTTTAGAAACTTTAAAGGGAGGGCCAGAGTTACCCTAGAGAAAGTAAGCTATCTGTGTTCTAAATTTCAGAGGAACAAATATCATTATAACATCCAATCTGAAATCTTTGATCTTATATTTTATATCGTAGTGTAAATGTTGTTTACCCTTTCCCATTCTTGTTGCAGACGTAAACTGAAACTTGCTGGGAACCAAAGCTTAACATCCACCATCAACCTGTGGGACGGAAAAGAAATGTCATAATATATGATTGTAATGATAATAAAAGTTAGAGCACCTGTTCATAAATCAAGGAACGTTATGAGGTAAACAAGGAAATGCATCCAAATAATTTCCATTCTTCACATGGTGTATATGAGAGTAAAGGAATAGTAAACTACTCACTTAACATGGATTTTCTTAAAGAGTGGAATGTTGTGAAGTATCCTCGCTGCTCATCAGGAGGTATAATGAGAGATTATTGTGAAGTATCCTCCTTTGAAAATGTTGTTTAACATTTCGCGTCTTTTGATTTTTCGTTATACGCAACTTCAAATGGCTATTTCTTCGATAAGCTAACCACTAATGTTATAATTATTTGGATGTAAACTACAATCTTGCCTTCGCCATCGATAAATAGAAAACACCCGCCAACAAAAAACAGTTTACGTTGCTCGGTAATGTTAAATTTGGCACCCAAATTCACCGAATAATCATGCTGACTGATTAGAAAAAGGTCACTTTCAAGTCAACTATTGCACGTGAGACAAACACGCAATTTATGATTTAATTGGGTACGGCGTAGGAAAAGAGTACCTAAGAAATACCTAATGAATATCTAAAGAATACCTAAGGAGTGCTTGTGAGGTGACAAACATCAGAAGAGTTATGATCATTAAGTTATGTGCTGAGGTAACAAGAACTTCCTTCACAAAATGGTATGAGAACAAACCTCTCGGGAATACTGCAGCATAGCATCCACAATGCCTTGCTTTAGCATAAATTTTGGCCATTATGAATATCAGTTACCTTGTTTGCTGTCTATGGTTATAAGAACCATACAACTTTTGTAAAGCAATCAGCAAAGCTTCCGGTGAATAGGGATTTGAGCCGCGTCCTTGAACGAAAGAAAACGGTAAAAAACATTAACTCCTAGAATAATATATAAAGTAAGATGATGACATGCTCTAAGGGTAATGTTATTTCATTAAAGCAGAGGAAAGTGTGAAAATAAAAAATCACCGTGCACTATTTTTTTGACGCGGTACCGCTATGTCATCTGTTTCACAAAGTTGTATGATAGATATCAACAAAACGGCGATTTTCGTTTTCAGTCATAACTGAACTGAAACAGGGGGTAGTAGTGTAAAGGCAATGCACTTAGAAAGAACCCCCTCTCTCAAAGTCACGATCAAAGGTACTTTACGAGCAACATCTAGCCGGCAACTTAGGTCTGCCATTAACATCTGTTGTGGGTGCCGCTTGCTCGGGGTTATAGACACCTATATGTCGGCATCTCACGCCAATTGTGTTTAACCCTATCCGGATCACTGATCTCTAAAAAATCACTAGATGGAACATTTTCCGTCTGAAAGTTGGATCGGTCGTTGAACGCCATTTCAGTCACCATGAAACAAAGCGTAACTTGGCGGACCTTCCCACGCTATTTTAACTAACGGGGGGCCAGTAGTCATGACTACACTTTATCGCTGTTGGAAACAATAGGAAGCTCGATCCAATTTTTTTAGAGATCAGTGATCCGGACAGGGTTATTTTGAGACTGTGAGGTAACTAAGTAGGCCTACGGCTACTCCAGTGCTCAAAACTTTGAGAATGTTTGCTCTTTGGGTATTAAACTTGGCAGGTATGGTGATTCATCATCTAGCTAAAGAAAAATAAGTCTATTTTTGAAATCGGAAAATATGACGTTACATAAGAGTCAGATGCTAACAAGTACCTAAACAAAGTTCGAAAAGTCAATTGTTTAAATAGAGTGCCCAACTCATTCAAGAACGTTACAGCGTTAAGGGGGCTCTAAGCTCTGAATCACATAACTCTCTGATTATAACTCGCTTGCCCTCCCGGGCTACGATATCACCTCTGCCTTAAAAACCATGAAGATATTGACGGTATTAGACGCTTCGTTTTGCCCGTCTTTGTGGTACAAAAACTGTCCTTCTAATAAAAGCCTTACAATCTCTGATTAGTTTCATTAGTGCGGCTTAATCGCCATCTCTCTAACTAAGAAAACCTGACTGAAAATGAGGGAATTCGGAGATGATTCCTTCTTTTTGGAGGTTCTTAACTACTCTTGTGTTAGTACGTACCTACTGACGAGAAATCTGGAAACTCCCCTTCCTTTTCTAGAAGCGTGTCTCTCCTTGACGATATCTGAGAGAGCAGAGAACACGGCGTAATTATGAAGCAACATCATTGTAGAAAGGTACATTCAATTACTTAACCACGGGCTAGGACGTAATTAAATTTTGTACCATACCATACAAAAGAAGTGAAAATAGTGACCGTCATAGGCTAACATGCTAAGCCGTTCTTGGACATATCTAGTACACTGTGATTTGGCGTGAAGGCTAAGGCCTTCTAATAGTTTTACCCTCTACTAACTAACGTTTAAGATGATATTATCAACAGGCCTCGCAAGGCTTTTTTATCCCTTTAACGCCTTTTATCTCTCCTTTCTTTATCTTTCTTTATCTTTCTTTTTTGCATGAGGTGAGACGAGCCCACTTTCCCGGGACTTGTTCTAGCATTGAGCACTTTAAGACGGGATGCCCTTCCTGACATCACCGATTGACCTTCTTGGGATTGAACCCTGACCCTCTCAACCCTCTTGATCAGAAGGCCAGAGACGTTTCCAATAGACCTCGGCAGGCTTGTTCAAAATAATTCATCGTATTTGAATGATGATGTGGAGAGATAGGCCTGTTGACTCTGCAAGAATAAATTGCTCAAATGTTTGCAAACGAAGTGTACAAACCACTTCCCTGTTGATGTATGTCTGCCTTGGCAGGGGGCGGTACTTTTTGTCTGCTATACAGTCGCTCTCTTCTGAGACGGCCTGTGTGAATACTTCGATACCAAAACATGGACGCAAAGATACCAGTTACGGCCTATCTTCTGACAAAGTAAACGGTTGTCCACTTCAAGGATCTGTAAGCACAAAATTACTTGATACCTCTTGATGAGTATCTCTCCTGGACCAACTACATCAACACTGAATCATCTTCTTGCTACACCACACTTCTTCATGGCCCTAAATATCTGCGCCCGACCCTTCATAAATCACAAGAAACCTAAGATTGGCCAATGCTTACAGACTTCACCTCAGTTATACATATGGGACATTTCAGAGTGTTCTAGCGAATACTCTCAACAAACTCCATACTACTACGAGAACCATTACTAAGAATAACAGTTTGAAGCTGAAACTGAAGCTGAAACGAAAGGAACAGAGTAACAATAAAGCAGTAGAAGTAGCAAAAATGGGAAAACAACTACTTTGGAATAAGTAATCAAGAACCATAATGACTTTGTCACCTGCCGCCTATGTTAGTAAGATTACCTTGCACATTTACATGTTTACATATATCTGCGTATATATATTTATAGACATTAACAGGCAATTATTGTTATTAACTGCAAATAATGAGACAGGATTCCACTTCGTGCCCAAATGGGCGTCAAGAACCTCATACCTAACAGTTACTATTTTTGTCATCAAAACATACCGAGCCAGTCGCTAGGCTTGCTTCTTCAACATTGATTGGCAGCCCTGGAACTTGAGTGGGAGAGAGAACTGCTACCGGGGCTTTTCTGATCCCAGCTGGTGTACATTCTTTGCAGACTCCTCCATCCAAACCAAGCTGAAGAATTGAAGCAGACAATAACAGACTTTCAAATATGATACCTGAGGAATCATCTCTTAAATTTTCATGCAACGCTAAAGTTTCATATTTAGTAGCTAGTCAATTTTGTCGAGGCAGTTCAGTTTAATGAGAAGATAGCAACAATATCAAGTGTGGAATACGTACATGCATACAGGTCCATTAAAACTTCCCGTGCATCGTCTCTCTAACGACGTTAATTGCTGACTATTTTAAATGAATCTTAAGGACTTGCAGCAAGGTATGTACCTATTGGCTCCACGGTGCAATAGGGAATCAGTTCTCCGTAGATCTTCTACAGTATCTTTCAAAATGTAAAATAACGATGCAAAACTCAATACCTGACCACCATCTGCTCTGCCCCAAGCTAAGACTTTACCATCCGAATCAACAGCCACCGAAAACTCGCCACCACCTGCCACTGCTTCGATGAGACGTTTGTTCAATGCTTTTACAAGTCTCGGGGTAGTCTGTGAAAAAAATTATCAAAATTAATGAATAACATGCATGCAAAGCAGATATACGTACTGAGAAGGTTTGACGTCGATACCTAGGATGACACCAAATGAATCAGCCTCTAAACAGATTATACAAACCCCAAAATTAAGTTGTTATTCTCATTTAGCTCATCCTAAATTACTTACAAAATAGGAAGTATGTAACTGAACAGTGTCGAGTTACCCTTGTACAAAGCCTAATGGCTAGATTGCATTGGTACATCTAGTTGAGTATAAGAAAACTTTGCCTGTAAACGTAAAATATGAAAAACACTTGAACACGCCTTGATCAGAATCATGTATAGCGGGCTAAACTATGACCACTTGGATGAACCCCTTTCTTTAGGTTAGACGAGTGTGTAGGACTAGCAGTGCTCTACTTCAAAGCGGCGTCCGGCCTCCATCCACCCCCAAAGTCTGTTTCTCATCCTGTCTGGAATGTGCAGAATTTTCGTGCAATCGTCACGCAGGTTACAAATATCAACGGCCTAAAACGGCTAAAGAAAATTCAAGATATACTTGAATTCAGAAAAAATGGTTAAAAAATAAGTGTAAGTTTGATAAAATATAAGTACATTTCAAATACATCTGGCTAGTTCCAAATATACCCTCATGTTTAGCGATAGCTACCTGATCAGTTTTGTTGTAGTGCCCAAGTTGGCCGCAGTCATTACAGCCCCACGTATACACTTGCCCAGTGGCTGTTAAGGCAATGTAGTGCCAGTTTCCACAGGAGATCTGCGGCAAAACGTTATAGAGGTCAGAAATGAGTGTCTTATAAAGTGGGAATAAAAAGAGAATACAACAGTCTACTTGGCGTGATCCCTTAACACAATAGCACACAACATAATTCCCTACCCTCAGTCAACAACAGCAAATAGGCAGCCAGCCATAATCACTGATGTCTAAAAAAGACTGGATCGAGCTTCCCATTGTTTCCAACTACGAAAAAGTGTAGTCACGAGTACTGG
>JAAAKL020008771.1:0-15634 GCA_010016065.2 Carybdea cf. marsupialis auct. non (Linnaeus, 1758)
GTGTAACGAGAAGGGAAAAAAATCAGGGACGAGTAAGTCAGAAGGAAGCTCCAACTACACAGGCTGCAGGACAAACTCAGGGAAAGCCGTCTACAATGGTTCGGACATGTGCGACGAAAAGAAGATGGACAAGTGGGGGAAAGAGTCAAGAGGTTGGAAATAGGAAAAAAGAAGAGGGGACGTCTCAGAGGAAGAATAAGAGACTGCTACCAGGAAGATATGAAAGAGATTGGACTGAAGGAAGAAGATGCAATGGACAGAACGAGATGGAGATGTCGAATCCGCATCGACGACCCTTGAAGACAAGGAGGTGCCCTATAATAATAACAACAATAATAACAATAGTAACAACAATAATAATAACAATAATAATAACAATAATAATGACAATAATAATGACAATAATAATAATAATTTTTTAAACTTCAAATATTTATTTGTCTATTCAATATATACAATCCATCAATCTCCTTACAGGCATAATGGATTACACAATATGATATACGCTAAGATAAAATAAGAAAAAAAACAACAACAAACAAACAATAATAATAATAATAATGATAATGATAATAATAATTGCAGCACTAACTACTGCACATCAGTATTACGATAACACCTAATTAAGGTAGTCACAAAGAGAATAAACATCACTTATTGTACTCGAATAAAATGCTTGCTATTGAACCATTTCAAGGTCTCTCCATAATTTAGCACTACAACCAATACCTACTTCTTAATCCAATTTCTTTAATATAGTCAGGCACAATTCGGATTATGGCCAGATTCTGAAAAAGTATCAAATTCATTTATACATCAGTAAGTTTTTTATCGTTTAATTTGAAGGCGGGAAACATTTGGCAAAATGTTTGTGTGTCATTTGCTGATTGACCAGAACACATGATCAGATAATCAGAATGTTTGGGCTTATCCAAGAATTCCACATACAGTAAAATCATTCCTTCCGATTGCTCGCAATAAATACTACCGTTCCTGATTATAAATCAACCAAGATACATGGAGCTTAGGATAAACCAACTTATAGCATTTTTTCGTGATCGATAGCGTATCATCTTCAAGTTATTTCCTGATTGGAATCTTTTTAGTGGGCAGCACTGCTTCGAGTTATACTAGTTCTACCGTCTAATGGCACTTGTAATAACGTCACCAACGCTAAATTACTATCTCATACAAATGTATATAATATATGGTAAGTCATGGTATGCATCAGTCGTTTGATTGGCACCATATCAATTTGGTCAGTATGATACTGTGCCAAAATGTACGTCTTGATCAAAATCGGCCTTTAACCTACAATCCTGGACCAATCGAAGTTAAACTTTTACTAAATTACGGTGAAAATGGACAATGGACGCTTAGCAGCAGGGAGGTCTGACATGCAAGAGCCCAAAATGTTCGTTTGCAAACTTAACAATATTTTGGAACGGAGGTTAGGGAAACTTTCATATTTCATAGTCCAGAACTGTAGCTCTTTCCCTTGCTGAAATAACATATTGGCTCGAATGATATTGCAAACCTCTCATTCGCGTAAATTCATTACAAGGTTTTCCACTCAATATCCTAAAGGTAGTATGCTGGGCTCTCAACTCAAAAGACCACTTGTTTGTGAAAAATAACTGTTACGATGTGTCCTATGTCACATGGCATATTACATACCTATTTTAATATGGCAAAGGCTAAAACCTGCTTCAATTTGTCTCTTTTATTTTCCCATTTGTGCTTTGTTCACTATCAACGTGGAATGACCAAGTTCACGTTCACTGTAGGCCCTACCGTTAATTAGAGTTGTATCCAAAGTTATTTTTGTTTTAATAGTATCCTTTTCGTCCTACATTTTTGATGTCCTGATCCTATATATATTCTTTTGTTTTTGTTTAGCTTCGTATACCAAAGTGCTCCTTTAGGAGATGTTTCTGAACAGTTGTTTCGTTGGATTTTATTAGCCTCATCCAACTAATCTCCACTTTAATAGGGCTTTTTTCCCCTACGACTCTATTGAGGGCCAGTGGGTCATCTTCAGCCCCTTGTATGTCACAGAAAACCATAACGTTCTTGTATAAAATGCTGGGTTACTTTAAAGCACTTTCTTTACTACTAGAGTGGCAAAAAGATTTTGCGTTTGATTGCCATATTTTACCAGGTATTTGTATTTTTGTTTGTCCAGGCCATCTGTTAACCGTCTTTAAAGTGACATTTTATACGACTTCAGTCCCTTCCAGAACACTTGGGTCTAGAGCTCATCACTGTGCCTTCTCTTAGACTCTCAGCCATAAAACCCTCCTTGTTAACTCAACATCTACCTCCCTCCTTGTTAACTCAACATCTACCTCCCTCCTTGTTTCTCTACTTCCATCCCCTCAAGTACACTGCTTTAGTACATTTCATGTAATATGAATCCCAAAGTATCATGAAGGCAGACTTGACGGGAGCTTTTCATCAGACTGTAACGGCATTTTTCCTTTTCAGACACTCGTTGATGAAAATGTACGTGCTTCTAAACATATTGTTCTCCTTTTCCAGACAAATTATGATTACTTTTGGTTTTTACAATCACATCCTACCAAATTTGTGGCTAATAGTCCTTTATGCAAAATATCTTTATTGTAAAACGCGATGTGACCTTTACTCTATGACTTGAGATAAATTCCTGAAAAGCCTGAAACGATAGGAGGTTTCCCCACTCCAGCCGGACAGGTCAGAGTAACCTTGAACCCTTTGAGAGACATGCGTCCAGTGAGAAGGGCAGACAAAATGGTTTTCTAAACAGGATTTGGGAATCAAACTGGAACTCTTTACAGGAAAATGGGACAACTACAAAGCAACGCCCACTGTCTCGGTCAGAAATGGGAGACATGGAGCTGTCGAGAATTTACCTGTCTAACCTCTTTTTCAGCAAAAGGACCGACAACGTGAAAGAATTTCAGACTGTATTGCAATGCAAAAGTTGTAGACTGTCAGACCCTTTCTTGATTTACTCGTGTATACGTAGACAGTCGATGTCTAACACTCTCCTGTATATAACAATGAACTTCTGAGATCAAAGTGTGAAAGTGTTCATTGTGTGCAATCAAAAATGGACCAAAAGTATCCAATTATAGGGCGTTACAAATAAATGTTGAAGGCTGAAAGACAAAACTTTGCTCAAAATCATGAAAATTTTGCCGAAAAAGTGAAAAACAATGATAATACGTAAATTTTATAATAATCATAGTTGTAACATCACTAAATTATTAAGCATTATTTTGATACTAGACCTAATTTGCTGGTTTATGATCAGACTCCTTCAAAACCTTAACAAAGATAAATTAAGCAATTCTGTATAATACCAGCGTTAGAACTCAGGTGTCTCCAATGGTAGAATTTGTCCATCTCTTTGATAGTCTTCTGCGTAGCCCCTTTCCATCAGATTTAGTTTAACATACTGTCGCCCTCCCTCTCTTGTTCAAGTGACCATTGAACCTTCGTCGGTTATCATATGCATAAAATCTTATTTAACTCGTTTTGCAGCTACTGTAGCACATTATATATATGAAGAAAACTCTGAAATATGTCACTATTGCAAACTTACCGGTTACAGATGCACCTCACTTAACTTTTCCTCTAGCATACCATTTCAGTCAGAAATCAGCTCAACGTTGTATCAATTTTATTAAGACCACGTCCTACTATATGTGTGTGACTCAGGCGATATCCTTGTAAATGTCACTATGGACAACTGACCAGTTACAGATGTAAATGTTAAAAGTGCCTTCGTACCTTTTAGTGTAAGGCTAAAGTAAATGTGACCGAGAGTTAACTATATTGATGTTATATGCTTTATACACTTTTACAATGCAAATGTACAACAGGGGAGTTTTTGCAAATTTAGAGGTGGAGGGCGAGGGGGAGGGGGAGGTAACAAAATATACGAAGTGTGGAACTGGTTTAAATCCAAATTCATAAAATCATCGCTTCTTAACTGCAGATAAAGCTTAACAAAATGGTATGAGATAATCAAGAATCCTTTACAAATAAATTTTCAGTAACAGTAAAAAGAAATAATTTTTTCCTATGCCTCTAATTCAGAGGGAAGAGAACATATCTAATATTGATAACAATGCAAGCTTTACGAAATCCCGTACAAAAATCAAATTAGCATTCAAACCGACCATAATATATTCGATAAAACAAATTTTTTCTGAGCTGATGTCAGATCAGATGCAGTTTAGCTCTTTTTAGCCTTGACCTGCGTGTCTAAGGCAGAACGATGTCCAGGAAACCATTCTCTTACAGCGGAATCAGAGATCCCAAGGTGCGCGTTAATAAACATTTGGGACGCAATTTGCATTGACGTAATTTTGGGTATGGAACATGGTCTGATATAAGGATACAAATAGCTATAATGGACATGTCCCTTGCTATAAAAGCTGTAAAAGGAAATAACCACCAGTTTCCTTTACTTTCAGATAAGCAACAATATCTATTCTTTTGTTTAAGGCTTCCCTTCATAAAATATTGATGATTACACTTTGGACCCCTAAAGCCCCCTATTCTCGAGAAATTCAGACCTGGCCTACCGAGCCCCCTCTCGAACGCATCCCTGATATACAAGCAGGAGCAGAGCCACGTGGGGAATGAAGGACTCGCCCCCCACTTTTCAGAAGCCTTCTAAGCACCGTGCAGAACGTTGTTAAAAATTGCTGTTTGTTTACCATTTCGTACACATTCAACCAAAGCATATGCTTTCAAAACATAGAGAAGCAATGCCGGACAACTTGTACTGTATTGAATAATGATAATTGGAAGTGAGGCTTTCAAAAGAATAATTATTTTTATTATGAAAGGTGTGAGTAAGTAAATAACAATGCTCTAAATCTCTTTTAAGTTATCTAATCAAGAGTAGTTAAGTTACGTAAACTTCGATTGCATAACTATCTCATTATACCGTGTGTATTGAGAGGAGTTTTACGTCAGACATCTTACATTTGTCCTACAGGTTAGTCCTGCTATTTTTTAATTTTTTCTGGTCCACGTCTGGGAAAGTGTGAGCACAAATCATTCACAAACGCGTGTACGTGCCACATCTTACAAGAGAGACTTTGAGAATACATCTTATACTCCATGATATTACTGCTGTACTGATGCCCTTTAGCTGTTTGGAATGGCTTTCTTCCTATACAGAAAAGATTATCCTGCCGTATGTTACCAGGTCGTTAAAACTTAACATGCAGACCATTGCATTTTCACATGGTTTCGTAACGCCCACGGGTACATCAGCAATAATGACTGGCTAAGAATCGATATCTTTTATGCTGAGCACAAATGCTATCTACTTCGAGACATAAGATTCCTGATTTTATGAGCTCAGAGAGCGGAAGCTTCTAAACATCTTTGGAAACCTTTTCAATGTTTACCAACCCAAAACTGTCTGCTATTAACACTGGATTTGTTAACAAAGCTTACTCGTGTAAAGGTCTCTAAGATTTGACCCGATTTCCGGAAAATTCTATAGAATCACATATACATCTTTTATGTCAGTGTTTCCCAACGTGGGCGATATCACCTCTTTGTGGGGCAAAAATGTGTTTGAAAGGGGCGACAGACGTTCGCCTATACCTGACTGAATTTACACCCGAAATCGTGGTAACTCTCCTTACACTATCAATACCAACCATAAGATTGAGAACGAGAAAATTGAACTTTAACGTTTAAAAACTGTACTCAACAATACACGTAAAACTACCACCAACATGTTCAGTTTGAAATATGACAATAGTTCAACATTTGGTGTATTGTCACTATTGTCATAGAAAGGGAGCGACGACGGAGCTATTTGATCACTGAGGGGGCGACAATCTAGAAAAGGTTGGGAATCACTGCTTTACGAAACAAGTCGAGAAATGGTCTAACGGAAAATTGTGTTTCGTTTCGAAAACTATGATCTTTACACCAACTACAATGTTACCCAAACTACTACCTTTAAAAACTTAGCAAACTCAAAATAGCAACATTCTTATAACAATGATGACCTTCAGACAACAAAAATTCCAAACAACTAAACCCTTATCACAACAACCTTAAGACAATGACTACCTTACAACGACAACAGCCTTTCACCGACCACAAAAATTGACCTCCTTACAATAAAAATAACTACATGACGAAAGCAAAGAAACCTTTCAACAACAACAATCTTTTAATAACAAACTCGGAATAAAGATACTTTGTCTTTGACAGTTAACGGGTATGGTGTTACAAGGCAGACAAGAGGCAGCAGAAGTGCCTTGCCTCATTCTCTCACCCGCAGTTCTCCATCTGTTTGAACGTTTCGATTAGGGACAACCTGGAATTAAGGGAACAGCCCCATTAACTAAAACGAAACAAAACTGGTACCATCAGAAAATATTGCTCCTATTGCTTGCAATTTATACCTGCAATTTAGATGGCATCCCACTTACAAATGGACAAAGCATTGTGGTGCTGCCTTAACACTGATTTACACGCTACGATTTGTCGGGCCGATTCAGTCACATGACTGACACAAGACTAGCCGTGCGTGTAACTTATTAGGCTCCACGACTCGCTCGCAGATTTGGGAGCACAAAACATGAACAACTCTTCATGAACAGCTTCTTCTAGGGGTTGTCTTCCCCCGGATAATTCGTGACCTTGCATGGGAGGTTTTAAAATCATATGATTTGAGCAACACCATCCAAGTCAATGGGGGTGTCTATGTGTATTTGACAGCGGGGGTTGGTGTCCAATTTCAATTTTACGGCAAAAAACCGGATAATCTTGGATTTTTCCACTTAATCCAATCTAGGAGGACCTTTTTGGTGACGTAAAAGAAAAAGGGATGGCGTTCGGTCCGTTATAAAGAAACCGAAGTAAAAGACGCTAAATTTGCTCAAAACATGTGAATCGTGGCCCATAATATTTTAGACGCTCAGATACATTTGTACCTAAACACTCGTTCCCTACCATAGGATATTTTGAAAGATGAAAAATGCGACAAAGAATTGCCCCTATTCATGTTGTTCCTATGATCAAAATGGTAGGGAGCTCTTTCTATGAAATAAGATGCTTTTGAAATGTTTTTATCAAGGAATGGACCGGCCTTACAACATCGTATCAAGGTTTCATGGCGTGTTACAACAGACACTTGGTCGCCGATGTCAATTGATATGGCACCCGAAGAAGAAGAAGCTACCCTATTCACAGGTTTACAGGAGCATATCATTAAAAGGCACATGCGCCTATATTTGAACAAATTTCACAGAATTCTTAAGTAAAAGGTATAACTTCCTTGATGAAATGCCATGAAGACGACTGTTAATCATTTCTAAATGCTACATCGCTAAATAATATCGTCAATTATTAATTCGGATATGATTTATAAATGTTTAGGTCCTTTTACTATCATTTTGTCTATGCGTGCTACTTCCAGTCTTTTTTTTCCTGCAATTCTCAAGCGTTCCTGTAACTTCTACAAAAATTTGGCCACCGCTCAATGGTATCAAATTATTATGAAAAATGTTTACCGGTATTTTCAAGGTCGTAAAGTTTGGTACCTTTAGGTAAAGTCCTATAGTCGTCTGCGTCCAGAGATGATGAGTTTTATAATCTCTTATGCGTCTATATGACGAACAGTTGGGCTTTTGATGGAATTTCACAAAATTAAAGTTTCTATATTTTGGGCACAGTACCTGTAAACCGGGCAATAGCGTATTAAAAAAAGACGAGAAATATTCAAACGCCTCGAAAAGTGGAATCATCGTCATTAAAAAAGCTAGAGACAGTGGCGTAAAAAAGCGAAATATCATGTAAGAAATACATAAGCTGGTCAAATGGAACTTACCTTCCAGCCTAAGACAGAGTTAAAAGATGAGGGAAAGGAAGTGTTAATAGTGACACTGTGGAAGTACAGTGGATTTGATTTTGAAGAACGTGTTTTATTCAAGTTACTGACACTTTATATAAAAATATCGTTACATCGATTGTAATTTAAAAATCAGTGAAACCTAGCAACTTCACTCTTTTTTTTATTATTTATTCTGCACCCTTGGAATGCTGACGGTAGAAGAAGTTTTTAGGAGCATTAACGAGTAAGGATTATGTAACATGGACAAAGTATTAGTCGGTTTGCAGTAACGACGCAGACTTTTTGGTTACACTGAAATTGTATTCGTTCCTTCAATGCTCATAGATATGGATCAGATATAATTTAGCTTTGGAAGATACTTTTGAAAAGAGAAACTATATTTTCATTGAAGCTTTTCGTGGGTGCTTGTTAGAATCATACACACCACTACCAAGTTATACAAATATGTACAGTATCTATAGTGTTGGAGGCAACAAGAATGCGGACGTCAAAGAAGTTAGTTATGAAGTGTACGACCTTGGTGCTATCTATTCGCTCGTTTTAGATCATAACAAGCGTTTTCGAACAGCATAGCAAAGTGCAGCTCTTGCAACAATCATGTTTATACTTTCATCAAGTACAGTTAAAGATAAATACTGTAAACAAATAAGACTAATTACCTGTCTGTCTGTATATCTATCTGCCTGTTATGAGCTTTCTACCGGAGTAACCACCAGCACAATGCAAGAGGTCAAAAACGTTTTCTACTAAAAAACAAAGATCAAAGACCTATATAGCAAAGAAAGTCAAAATTTTGGGAGGTTTAGTCTCCGGTTAGTCAACGTATGCTCTGTCGTGTAAAACGTCGTACATCAAAAGATGTGTAGTATGGCTATTATGATATTATTATAAATTTTAAACCACGACGACAGTCTTAAAATATGTCAATAGCCCAAAATCTTAAAATGCTTAAAAACTGACACTTTTGTCACAATGTGTCTGCCGTTTAAATGTAGAGACCTACAAAGTTTAACAGAAAGTGCTTCCTTTGCGAATCTCTCTCCCTATAAACGCGTTTTAACACTGAATATCAGATAATCGTCTCTGAATTGGAAGTTTCTGAAACAGAATAAAATAAAAAGAGTTATCCAGAAATTTGATATGTTGGACGTCCGATATTTTACCAAATTTGACGGGGAAGATGGCATGTTGAAGAAGATGCTGAAGAAATAAAAAATCACTTCAACAAAGGGATTCGAAACGAAGACACACATTTGCAGTGTGAACACTAGTAACTGTGCTAGGTGATCTGCACCGAAAACATACTCTAGTCGTCATATTAACTCCCATTACCTAACTGGTAGACATTAATGTCTAAGTTTATACACTTTTAGAGATCAGCCTCTCTATGCCACGTCACTTGCCCGAGGAAGAATTGTCATACTATTCATCACCCTGTTCAAAGCCCATTGAAAATAAGAAAGTGCTTTTAGGAAGAAAGGATAATAAATTATTTAAGTTTGAAAATTGAATTTAAAACTGCACGAAATCGCGAAAACATTTTAGCGAAAAGCTTTTCAGTACTCAATTGTTTTCGCTATTTCGTGCAG
Organism: Carybdea cf. marsupialis auct. non (Linnaeus, 1758); assembly: GCA_010016065.2. NCBI lineage: Eukaryota > Metazoa > Cnidaria > Cubozoa > Carybdeida > Carybdeidae > Carybdea > Carybdea cf. marsupialis auct. non (Linnaeus, 1758). Next base: position 9,472 of record JAAAKL020008771.1, read on the forward strand.
TTTTATTGTATTGTACCACCAACAAACTATTTAAAATTGAATTTGTTTTTATACAAGGAGGTCTTCTGCACATGTGCAAGAGCTACGTCAGAAACATGAAGGCATTATTAACTTTTGGTGCTATGATAGATCGAAATTCATTGCCTTTTTGCATTATTTTTGTGCAGAATAATCAAGAACGTGTTCAGTTATACTTAATTCTTTCCTTATCGAAATCAGAAATTTGAAATAAATTTATCTATGTCTAAGCAATATCTTAATAATGTAGCGCAAACAATTGGGATGACTAGTTGAAACAGAAACCTTTCATGAAGGAATAGGGTCCCTCAGATACAATGTCTCGTTGATGGCCATATGCGAGAGTGCGAGGACCGGTTTGTCATGGAACTTCTTTAATTTGATTTGTCTAGGCAACAGCACCATTTAATCTGGAATCTTCTAGAAACTTCTTAAGTTATCCAGAATATTTTGTAATCTTCCAGAACATTCTATAACCTTCTAGAACCTTCTAGAATATTCTGTCAGGTTCTATAGGATTCTAGAACCTTCCAGAAGTTTCTATAGAACACACTAGAAATTTATGGAATGTTCTAGAGTAATCTATTTTTTTCTAAGGATTTCTGTAGAAACAGGACGAATTATATATAAGGCAGGAAAGTAGACATTTAGTAAACTTTCATCGAAGCAAGGAACACAAATTGTTAATTGAGTAATTGATGATCTGTTAATAGATTATCAAAAATTGAGCAACCTATCATCTCTGTGAAATATAACATGGTTTACTCTACAAGATCAAATAATAAACTGCATGCTTTTTGTAGTCTTTTGTAGTCACGAACTTTGACTAGCAGTAAAATTACTTAAGGAAGTTGTAAAATGTTTAGCAGCTGTTGACAGAGGAACTGAGATGTCCTGAGGTTCTGAACATTGTGCCTTAGCCATATTAGCCTGATGAAGAGGACTTAATTCTCGAAGCTTGAAGAAGCAAAATGCCGTGGTTTTTACTGTTTTATGTATTCGATATTCTAAGACTGTAGATTTGACGATGGTATTTAAAGGTAAACGGAGAACGAAGTAAGTTAATCACAGCAGACAAACAACGTAGATGTAGAAAAAATAACCAATGTAGAAAAATGTTCAAAACATCTGAAGTTGTAAAAAAAAGTAAAATTAAGGCAAAAATAAATTAAAATTAATGATTGAAAATTACGACGAGGAGTGAGTAGCCCTGTCTTTTGACTGAAGCCCACAACTGTAACTCATATCGAAAAAAAAGTTAATTAGATTCGCATTATGCTATACATGGCTATGCTAAACAAAGAGCTATGATGTTATAGCTATTCATGAATCAATTAAAGGAGGTCTTATTTCAATAGACATTTTTATTAAAAGATAATTTATTTACAGCATGTTAACGATACGTCGTCTGAAAACGTTAAATAATAGTAAATCTACTCCTGCTAAAGAAAAGTGAAGTTTCCCTCCGGAAGTGAAGTTCCAAACAGTAAGAATGAAATGTCACTGAAGAAATATAGATGGTATCAATTTAGAAAAAAGTAAAACAAATGTTCGAATGACGAGTTAAATGAAGACGTGCAGTATCAACACAAGTGCTAACCATAAGACTGTAGATTTGACGATGGTATTTAAAGGTAAACGGAGAACGAAGTAAGTTAATCAAAGCAGACAAAACAACGTAGATATAGAAAGAATAACTAATGTAGAAAAATGTTCAAAACATTTCAGGTTGTAAAATAAGTAAAATTAATGAAACAATTAATTAAAATCAATGATTGCAAATTACGACGAGGTGTTAGTAGTCGTTTGACTGAAGTCCACAACGGTAACTCAAATCGATAACAAAGTTAATTAGATTTGTACTATGCTATAAATTGCTATGCTAATCAAAGAGCTATCATGTTATAGCAATTTATGAATCAATTAAAGGAGGTCGTATTCCAATAGAAATTTTTATCAGAAGATAATTTATTAGAACATAAATTTTTGCAGTTCTTGAAGCAATAATATATCATTTTGATAGATTAGGATCTCACTAATGAATTACTTAGTATGTCAAGATTAATTTTCATTAAACTCAGAGCATCAAAATATGCTTTAGCGTGGCATCCCTGCTTATGCTGCTCATAGTGGCTCCTTGAAGTGTGCCTGCATTCAATTATTATAGTATTGAAATTAAAAGGTCATTCCCTTCTCATCTGTACCATTTCCTTTCTTATGGCTTTATCGAGGGCAATTAGAGCAAATGCGCTCTGTTATTAGATGTTGCCTCTGTTTTTATTTTTGTAGTCCTTTCACATATTTTTCCGTTTCATTACGTTTATACTTGTCTTTTATTGGGGGTGAGAATTCAATTAAACTGAGCCAAGGGCATTGATTAAGCACACCATCCTATTGTCTGAAACCAAAATCGACGGTCCATAAAACACGAATATCAAGAGCAGTATTGCCGAAGGTAGAGGCAAGGTAGAGGCAACGTTGTCGTGGAAGCAAGAAACACCGATGTTGGCAAGGTAAGTATATTTAAACCAGTTCAGTCAAATTTCTGTTAGTTTAACCATTTTAAAGTGCTGCTTCTGTATTTATGGATTGCGTCTTTTCACAAACCTTTAGCAGATAAAATAATAGGTAAGACACAATTTAAAACGTATACAAGTGTCTTGGGTGAATGGGAATTTTGAGGAGCAGTTGGCCAACGAATAGTGCTAATACGTTTTCACTATCTTGATCAACATTTATCAATCAATAAAACATTCTTGTGTTTGTTGGAGTGTAAACTTATTTACTCGGACCTTATTCATTGTTTAGATAGCGTGAAAAAATTTCCTTACGGTTTTGGAGCTAATGCAGCAGTCACGTTCTGCCCACGGCTTTTAGGTGCTTTGCAGTGGCACAAAACGTCTCCGTGGATAGTTGAGTCATCTATCTCAGTGTGGGTTTATCTTTGTTTCATCGTTAGTTACTAAGCTTAGGCCATGTAAAGAACTTGCATTTATTTCTTCATTGCCACTCCGACCTCTGATATTGGTACGCCTAGACTAATTCGAGACAAAAGCAAACTTACCCAAAGTTACTCAAAGACATTAAAGACTGTCTTGAATCAGTGACCTGTTTTTTATTTGGAATTCTAACTAGTTGACCAACTTGTCCCGAATCATTGATCACTCGGTTTCTTTCGGGATAATTTTTATTGAATTTGCTTATGCAAATCGAGAAGACCTCTGTTAGCCCCATCAATGGGGAATGATTATGCCGATTGTATCATGCCAGTGTCAGATGATACACGGCAAAGATATCGACCTTTGATTTCGGGTATTCCTTTCGAAGCCAATCAAATCGTCCCATTGACATCGTCCATTCATCGACTGTGAAGCCGACAAGCCACATACAAATTTAACGATTAAAGAAAGGGCATTCCCTTCGATAGGAGAGACCTATATAAGTAGAATAAAGGCATTAGAACAGCGAGGTAACAATAAACCTAACTACTCATCTCCGCTCCAAGAATCCTTCCACGATCTTAAAAAGGGTGAGTAAAGTGGCATTTTTTAGACCTTTTTCCATTTTATCTTCTTAGCTGTACTTATCCCGTCATGTTACTATCTGAGAATATAAAATTTCTTACAAGGCAGTAATTTACAGGGATGTTAATTTTTGGGTTATCAAGTTCGTTGTGGAAATTGACGAGGAAATAGGCATAGATTTGTCTGTAAAAAACCCTTCTACTCTCAATTTTGTCCTTATTCAGCTCTGAATTGCCACCTTGGACATTTTTATACCATGCATGAGTTCAGATTCTTGCATTTTAGTGAGTTTCCCTGCTCAAGTATAAATTCAGATAAAACTTTTTACTTCGCGTTGAGGTAAATATCTTCCAATTTCTAGTGAAACGAGTGTTACTTAGATTCGACGAGGTTTGTTGTGATTTTCTCATTTTCTCATCGCTGCCTTAATGCATGTCATACTGATTCACGCGAAAACTAAAAACTTCCCATCTGGATGACTTTATACTAGTACTGAGGAAGTGGGCTATCATCATTGATCTTCGTAACCCTGTTAAGTTCATGTTTCTGATAAATCATATCTTAAGTGCCTTTCTCTGAAAATGCTCGATTAGAAATTTCAATTTGATGCCTAAACAGGACTAGAATATTCTGATTTAGTCATTGATATTCGTACTTACCAGACTTTAGGAATCGAGCTTACCGGTAAGCTGGTACATGGAGTTGATATGTTACAAGAACTGCCACTATAATATGGGTGTGATGCCCCTGCACGTTTTAATGCCTCGTTTGACCCTGCCCACAGAAAATCTAAAGACCTACATACATTTATCTTGACTATTTATGAGCTCTGTACAGCGCCATCGCACTTAAACAAAAGGCGTTCGGCAGATGCTATGCACCGTAGAAAATAGCATTATTCCGTTTTTAAAAGTTCTAGTCTGATTGGCTCCCGCGATATTTTCCACTGAAGGGAGGGGTTTTATCGATGGACGTCTGCAGGCAGTGGACATAACCCGTCAAGCATCAAGACTCCCCATGACATATTTCAAAACTTGGGAAGCTCTAAGAAAATTAATATCCGTTTGTTGATGAAAGAAAATACTCCAATAGACAATTTGTTGGGGGATATGTGAACCTTTTCCTTTTGCTAAGTTTTGTTTCTTCTCTTTTGCTAAATCGTTTCAAGATTATATTTGCCTCTCAAGTCCTGTCGACCGTAACTCGCAGTCAAAGCCTCCTATTGTTTGAGCTCTGCCAGCTCTCCCAGTTAATGAACGTAACAAAACGGTTTGAGGCTTCAAGTATCCTTTTGTGAAAGAAGCCACAAGGATTTTAAGGATCTTTTATAGTTTCTTTGGGTCATCACACCACCGGTCGAAGATTGAATTATGTGCTGTCCCAAGAAAAGCCTGGGGATTGTGTTTAATCCTGTGTCCACTGGGTGTTGAATGTCAAAGCAAACTGGGGAAACAGGACACCGAGGAATGAAAATAAAACTTGACTATCGAAGAATAAACTGATATCATCACCTGGGTAGATGTTAAATTTACTTGGCTGATGATGTTTTCTTGTCATGTACCACGACGTGGAGCAAAGGTCATGGTGCTCACATATAAACTGCAGAAAAGTTCCTCATCTTCCTTCTTATGTTCGCCTCTTATGCTCAAATTAAGCGCCTTCTTGATTAGGATATCTGGTTAAATATTTTTACATCATCTCCTAAAGCAAGTAAAGGTATCAAGATGTGAGCTAAAAGCCTTCAAAATTCCAGAAGATGGAAACTACAAATACAAAGAAAATTCCATTTTGTTCCTACTGAGAAAATAGCCCGTGTTCCTACAAAAATGCAGTCGCAAAAATATTTCACTGAAAACTATTAACAAAGCAATTTAAGTTGCAAGAATCTGGGCATGGAAAATTTTAAACAGAAGCTTCCTGCACACGGTGTAAGTGAACAGTGTATAAAGTGTACATTATAATAGCAGAGGTAAAGAAGAGGGAAGCACTGTCACTTTTTCTCCAAAATCCATCCTCCTAAACAACCAGTTTATAGGTTAAATATTCTATAAAATGTAGGGTAGCCTTCAATGACTTTAAAGAAACTGTGTGGAAAATGAACAAACGTGGCACATGTGCGTCTATGGCTAAACAGCTGTGAAAATATCGAAAATTTTAGTAAAAGAACTAAGATAAGTAAGGCAAGTGGTTTCAGTGGTTTACAACGCGAAGAATGTCAATAATAAAGATAATTGATAAATATCTATTCTATCTATTCTATTTATGCATCTTTGTGACTGTTCAATTTATCACTTTATATTCGTGCAGTTAACTAAAAGTTATCGAAACGCTAACCCTTTTTTCTCAGAATAATCTCCAAAGTATTTATGGAAATGTGAAAGTATAACATAAAAGCTGCAAAACTCATGCCTTGACATAGTCAAGTCAATACAAGCTTTTTTTCTCCCCTTAATGAAACGAAGAATAGAAATCTCGTGAGTTTATAGCTTAAATACACATAAACGCATATGCCAGAGGTAGGGGCGGATCCAGCGTTTGAGTTTGGGAGGGGGGCATTTGGAAAAAATATAGGTACTCCCAGGCACTCAGCCAAGGGTGTAGCAGAAAAGCCTATATGAAAC
>JAAAKL020008772.1:0-10545 GCA_010016065.2 Carybdea cf. marsupialis auct. non (Linnaeus, 1758)
GTTATAGAATGTTCTGGAAGATTACAGAATGTTCTGGAAAACTAAAGAATTTTCTAGAAGAATCCAGATTAAATACTGCGGTTGTCTAGAGAAGTCAAATTAAGGCAGTCCCATGACAATCGCCATTACAGATTTGGACTTTGTTGAAGATTTAGTCCTGCCAAGCAATGATGACACCACACCAGACAATGGCTGTGGAATGTAGAAGTAGTGCGTAGCAAAGTCGGTCTCGATTCAAAGGCAAAGAAAGCCAAAGGTATGCTCTACAACGTTACACATGATAAGATAGAAACTGTTGTCGGAAATTGCTCCAGGCAGGCATTGACGAGGCTTCGATAAAGAGCTTCATGGTAGCGCTGAAACGTGCGAAATACTATAAGAATGAAGGTGATGAAGCTGGCAGAGCACATATACACAGATAAGTATTTCTAGAATATCATCCGATGGTTCGGTTTCCCTTGTTATGGGACAACTAAATGAGGTCCGGCAATGTTGAACATCTATTGACACACCGGTTTACGACAATCAAATTTACCAACATATTTGAGATGAGAATGGAGGACTGCAATATTGCGCCAACTTTTGTTTCGGCAGGAAGTAATTTAGTAAGCTTCACTTATCTCAAAGGTGAAAACTTACAGTATGTGCATACGGCTGCTAGATTTTCCAAATTTTGTGGTTTGGCATAAATTTTTTTCACCCCTATGTTCCAACCTTGGTAAATATTCTAAGTCTATAAAATCGTCCGTTTAATTTTACCATGTCCCTGGCTGGGAAAGATAAAGTGTGTAATGACGCAATATCAAAACAATTTAAATCTCAAATTTCTCTCTCTCGTTGTTATGGGACCGTAGCTTAGTGGCAAAGCTTCGTGCTTTGCGCAACCGTGGAGACCCGAGGGTTCGGTTCCCTGTAGTCCCACGACATTTCACCTTTCAGATTTTGTAACACCTATGTCTACCTTCAGTTACTAAAAATGGTGACCCAAGGCAAGAACACGCTCCTGCAAACTGAAGACACACCACAGGCTCTACAAAGTCACACATACACACACTCTCTCTCTAGTCCACGACGCAGGCAACTCAGCTATAACGTCACTGGAGTCGGGTTGGCGAATGGAGACACTCAACGTGTCGAGTCTCATGTCTTCACGCAATATCAAAACAATAAACATCCTACATTTCTCTCTCTCGCTGGTATAGGACCGTGACTTAGTGAAAAAGCCTTGTCGATACTCAGCTATGGAGACCGTGGGTTCGATTCCCCGTGGTCCCACGATTTTTTACCTTCGAGATTTTGTAACACTGATACCTACCTTCAATTACTGAAAATCGTGACCCAAGGCAAGAACACGCTCCTGCAAACGTAAGACACACCACAGGCTCTACAAACTCACACATACACACACTCTCTCTTTAGTCCACGACGCAGGTAACTCAGCTATAACCTCACTGGAGTCGGGTTGGCGAACAGAGAAGTGTACTTTATGCCTGCCTTTGGAAATTGATCGCTAGGTGTCCAAAAGAGGAGGAGGAAAGTATGGGCCATGGAAAGGTTTTGTTATGACCTTCGAACAGAAAAGGGATTAACAGTTTCTTGGCCATATATTTGATGAATTACCGAGAATACTAGGTAAAAGTTATTGTTTAAGTCAGTTATAATTTGCCATCTCTGTCGTTTTTTCTACTTCCATGCAAACACTGGCTATGTAAAACTGATTAACTGAAAGGAGAAAGGTGTAAAGCGAATAGCGTTGGGCCAGACTGTCTATCTTATTCTCTCGTCACTGTTTTAAGTGGTCATTTACAGATATTTACCAAACGATTTCCATTCGTTAGGTAAATAGGGTTTCTGGCTAATTGTGCAGGTTGCCTAGGATAATAGATGACAGAGTTTAAATTAAATACAAATAAATGAAAGTATAGACATAAATTAAAAGGATACTTATGTCTATATATATTTCCTTGACGTGAATGAATGAAGGAGATCTAGATTAACGCCATCCGTAAGCCACCAAGACACAGACTACGTGGAGTTTGCCAGCAAGTAATAAATTGATGGTTCAATTGGGAATTTGCATGTAGTAGTATGCCTTTTACGTAGTGTTTGTTATGCTAAAGAATCATAAACAGCTTGACGGAGTTACGAAGTTATAGCAAGAAACTATTGCATCCTTTCGTGCCTGGCATCCAATATAAATGGCACCTCCCAATATACCCGGAGACAGATTGTCTGCCCCTCCTTTACTCCTGAGTTGACGGACAGTTTTAAAGAGTACATTTATTTCACATTAGAATCATCTAGAAAATACATCAGTTTCCAGTAAGTCATGGAATGTTCTATAAGCCTGATAATTGACCTATAATATCGTAGACTGTTCTGACACATGAGCCTTCGGGGACTGATCTGTCGTAAACAAGATAGTTCTCTGGAATTCCGTAGAGCATTGTTTAGGGCTTAGAGGCTCAGGGTGCAATCCCAGGAAGGTCTATCGGTGATGTCATGAAGGGCATCCGTTCTTAAAGTGCTCCATGCTCCAAACATGTCCCACGAAAGTGGGCTTGTCTCACCTCATGCAAAAATGAGAGATAAAAGACGTTGAAAGGATAAAAAAAGAAGAGAAATTGTAGAAACCGGTAAAACGTTCTAGATTAACAACATAAGAACGGAAAACAGATTTACTCAGGCTCCACCACTTGTGCTTTGAATTGGTTGGAGAGCAGTTATGAAATGTAAATAAAAATATGTTGTTCAGCAACTCGATAATTGTACACGTCCTCCACTGTGTTAACTGGTAGGTCTACCAGGAAACAGTTTAACACTTTCATGATGGCATGCTCGCGACAAATCATGGGATAGATTGAGGTAATAGATAGAGAAGAATTTATACTTGATGCCTTTTCTTATAGTTAACTGAAAACAAATTAAATTTCCTACTATTGCCAGTTTTCCAATTTTTCCAAGAGGAAATACGGCATAGTATTATATACATAGTAAATACATAGTATGAAGAAAGAACAGCGATCACTTCTGCATACGTGAAATGTTTTGTGTTGTTATTTTGATTTTAATCTATATACCATATTTTAAATTAACACAAAGTATTAAAAAAGTTTAAATGGTTAGATCTTCTTTTGTCTAACACTCCGCACAGTACAAAATCGAAGGAAGGAGTAAAACTTATACCCAGCTATATCTTTAAAATAGACCATTAAAACTTAGAGTGCCTGATTGGTGTTGTTTTCATCGATCAGTGTCCGTCGAACCATCTACTTCCAAGTTTTCTACCTGAAAAGTAACGGTGTTCTTGCTTTTATAGGGACTGATTCCAGAACGGCAAAGTAAAAGATAGATCTAGCCTTACCTATAATACGGAAACAGTCATTCATTGCCGTATCCTTACGCTATTTTGTGATGCTTTAATGTTGTGTGCCGTAAACAAACTTTATTGTATACGATATGTAGCACCAGATTGTCTTTTTCCTATTTATTACATTGCGTTGATATCAAAGACAATAATTTCAATATTCTAGTTTATGACTAAATATCTGAATTCTCCTTACGTCACCGTAACGTATGAATTTTGAAGCCTTTTATTGGCTTACATGCATTTTGACATAGAATATATCAAATGTTCCTTTTAACGAAGAATAGTCAAGGTAACTTTAATAGGATTAGCTAAATTTTGTAACACCGATGATAAATGATGACACCATAGCATAATTTAATGACTTCCTGACCAATTTGTTTCATTCTGATCTCCTATGATCTTATAGATTAGTCTGAATATTGCTTTCAGCAAAATTTTGTAACAGAAAAGAAAGAGAAAATAGATGTTTTTCTTTTTAGTGATGATATTATTATCATCAATAATAAATGAACCCTTTCCCCCGGGTTCTTACACTAGTTTTAAAAACTCAGTCCTGATTTAATCCCCTTATCACTGCCTGGTCGGAAAGAAGTTTGTATCTTGGTGGAGCATTTGTGCCTTCAATTATCACCCGAAATATCTTTCAACAGATAACGTAATGCGTCATGTGCAGATGACCACGCTCTTCTTATGCATGTTTCTGATTGTATTCATCATATTAACTCTAAGTGACCGCGTATCATTTCTAAAGGAAAGGAGTTCATGACTTAGCAGACGCTAATGGGCGATTTATCTCTGTAGGTATAGAGCTGGTCTAACAAGCAGAGGGTAGAGGGTAGATGGCTTGAGTCTACACTCGCCCATCCATCTGAAAACTCCTACTGCGAACCCAGCTGTAAAATGTACCTGGCATTTTCTGAGGAAGGATAAAGAGGCGAGGAAAAGAATTAGCCACCTTAACTCACCATGCCGTGTCTCAGGACATGTGATCTTTTACCACATCTCATCCCCTACGCTCTGTAAGAGAGTATGGGACTACCTTAACCTTTATTAGGTTACTAATAATAGGTAGTAACCACATCTCATCCCCTACGCTCTGTAAGAGAGTATGGGACTACCTTAACCTTTATTAGGTTACTTATAATAGGTATCCATTTACAACAGTTGAAACTACTGAATGGAATAATGACTGATATAATTATGAATTGGAATGTAGCGTAGATAATCATCAATTTGCCTACTTACTTATACTACCATTGTTTCCACATAGAGCGGCTCGACAGTAAGAAAGATCATAAGAGTAGGGTATACGGTACACAAGGTATCCTCCGCAATTCCTCACAATTATTTGAAGTCGTTTTACACACTGGCAAGATCCTGGCTTCGCAAAGCACAACGTCCTTGTCACATTTCCTTCGCTCATCAACGGGTTCTGCTCAATCAAGTAAACGTTGTCTAGATGTCTTGAACATGTTTTATTGTCAAAGGCAGGACAAGTGGTAGTTATCTGTGTTCCATTTACTCCATTGTAGCGATACCAAGATGTCCAGAAATATTGATAACATTGATCTGGCGTATTCCCGTGTGAGGTCACTTGATTTATCCTGGTTTCGATTTTGTAGTTAAAACATGGACCTGCTGGATCAGGTTCTATCTCTACAAAGCCAAGAGTAGGAATAGAAACTGTTATAAATTGACAATGGTTAAAACCAATATATATGATTGTATGTATATGTTTAGCTACATTGATAACAATCTTTTTCGTCAAAAAAAATTACTTATAAAAAAAAGTGGTACGGCAAATTTGAAGATACTAGAAGAGAAGGCTTGTTTCATTTGTTGAATATTTTCGTTTGATTATCGTTAGAAAGTACATAGAAACTTAACATTTGCATTACATTAGGCATGTCACTTGTTACCAACAGGATTTGAACCGGGGGACCCACGCATTTGTGGCGTGCGCTCTGCGCTAACAGTTAGCGTTTAGTGGATGAATAAATGTTTATGAGCGAATCATATAAATACTGGTTTTAGGCGGGGTCGCAGTAAGACCACATCTAGCAGGAAGTTAAAAATATTCTCCTTGGGGATGGAAATAAACACTGTAATAATAGCAATGTGATACTATTTGTGCCACGTCATATAGAGAATACCATAAGACATAAATTCAATTCTTCACTTCCGAAAAGTTCCTAAATAAAACAAAGTGCCGAAAATATTTTAAGTTTTACAACTCAAACCTGTGATCATTTTCCTGATTTCCTGATTTTCCTGATGATGATGTATGATATTGCATCGAAAGCTTGATTAAATAGTTAACAGTAAATCTGAGACGAATCTTTTTTTGACTCAAGATGTCTTTGACCATTAGAATTTTTGCCTGGGTTTTTATACTTCTAAACCGTATAAGATTTTTACCCGGAGTCTCGATAGCCACTAAAAGAAAGTGTCTTTTAAAAGACTATAAAATTTTAAAATGATGATTCCTAGCTACGGATCTGATTTCATGAAGCTTTGCAAGCCTCTTATTCTCATCCGCGTACTGCAGAATCAAAGTATAGGTTATTTTCTTCCTATCCAATTGACAGCAAGAATCGGAATAAAAATCAAAACGTGCATAGGTGTCAGTTGAATCAAAACAAAAAAACAATGGAAAAGAATGGGCTTTGTGATTTATGTTGACAGAAATTGTTGCGCACGACGAGAAAAGGTAGGAAGAGGAAAACGGTCTTACAGACAGGCATACATAAACAGTTTAACTACGGTTGGGTGGATTGCGAGATGTAAGTATGTAAAGAGCAACTTGGAATTTAAATAGGTGTACTCACCATTGCTCCCACACAGCCAACCGGAGCAATAATAAAGTAAATAAGTATAGGGGAGTTGATACACAAAGAAATTCCCGCAGTGCTTTACTTTAATTTGATATGTGTAAATACATCTGCAGCTTCCTGACTGGGCGAAACAGAGTGTACGTGTGGCAATTCCATCAGCAGCACGAGGATTCGCCCCCTGCACAAATCCATTGAATTGAGTATTGGAACAAGACTTTCCAATTAGTGCAGGGCACTCGGTAGCTACTTGATTTGCACTACCGCTATAGAAGCGGTACCACTTAGACCAGTCGATAAACCAGTTACAGCTGCCAGGTGACTGTCCGTATGTTGTAAGAGGACTTATGTAGCTGGAGAGGGTATAGTTTGTGCAAGGGTCACTTGCTTTGTTAGCATTGACTACAAGAGATAAATATAAAACGTTATAGCTAAATCGACTAAAATAAATGTAGAACATTCCATACTTCCACATATTTTCAATTGACCACTTCTGTCTGGTACGACTTTCCTAGACGGTTATTTGCCTAAAGTCAATCCATTCCTACCTCTGTAATAAACGCTTTTAGTCCTTGAACCTTGCTTCTGTAAATTTCCTGCAATATTGAGCTTCTGTTTTTTCGTAGATTTTTGTATAATTTGCTGACATGTATATTTAGAACACCACAAGTTAAATGATTATCACATTTACGAGGATCTAAACTACAAGTTACTTCAAATTTATGGAGAAAACAAGGCCTAAATGTTTACAGAATAAAAAAATTCTTATTAGAAAAAATAAGTGAATGAAAACCTCTCTCATATTTTTTGGAATATGGAAAGATTATGCAGATAGTTTGCCATATTAAGAAGGTTGAGGAGAGAGAAAACGCCATCAATTACATTTTCTGTTGTCATATTTCTTTGCAAAAAAGATACTGGATGTATAGGGAATATGTCACACTCAATTATACAATACTCTTTCAAGAAAAACCAGGGATGATTTCAAACCCTCGTATTTTCAGAATATAAGGTTTACTATCAAATTATTTTCTGTCCGTAATATACTTGTCTGGGGGCATGTTTGTTACATGGACATGAACAGCAACTTGACAACTTATCATATGGCATCAATTATCCCATGGAACTAATGATACAGTTAAAAGTACGAGCCAGCCTGGTATCCTCTTAAAAGATACTTGCCAAACAGATTTCATTTTCTGTCCTTCTCTTTCTACGAAGCAACTAGATCAGAGTGTTTCGGAAAGTAATACTAATGGATCTCAGAGATAAGAATCACAATTAATTCTGCTTGGAGGTGGTCCTCTGCTAAACTTTAAAGATTTAAAGAAAATGATGATGTAACAAATAGATCACTTTGTTTTCACGCCTCCATCAATTGACCTTGATTCTGAAGGGAATCTACTTAAATAAATTCCGCATAAGTTTGCCAGTGCGACATTTTCTTTTGACTCACATTGTTGTGGGAACTATCAACAATGGAGGGTACGTTGCCGATCTTGCTTCGCCCCTAGCTACGTGTCCAATCAGATGGTAAAAGGAAAGAAAAAGCACGTTACCCAGAACCTTACTGGAGGGTTTGTTTCATTGCTGAGCACGGACACATTGAGGTGCCAACTATCATTTAAATGTTTTGGACGGTATTGCTGTTGAAATAGGCTTTCTTTAATCATGGCAAAATACACCAAAGAAATCGGTTCCAAATTTCAAAAATATGGTTAGATATGTCTGATGTACTATTTCATAACACAACAAGTTACTTTGTTTCGGAACGCGTCTTGTCAACTTGCTTAGAATTAGGTAAACAATATAGAACTGACCACATAACCATCACGCCGCAAGTCAAAGCTTGTTCTACAAGTTTACATGTCAATAAATTTCCATGAATAATACTGAAATAAAAAAGAGAACAACGAGGGTATATTATGTCTAATCACCTTTTGTAAGCATCAAAAGACTGTTTGGTGAGTTGTCAAGGTGATTTGAAAACTTGAATCGATATCTGGGTAGATCGTCTGCAATGTTGCGACGAAGGAAAACATCTTGTGTAATACGCATTGTAAATATAATCGGCTTATTTCAATCAGAAAAGGAGCAAAACACCAATCAAAAAAACCTTAACAAGAAAACAAGCATGCTATTCCGGAACCTTCCTGTTTTATTTAGGCATCATGCTGAAAATTTCTGTACAGGGTGTATCTGTTTCTTACAGTTTTTGCTTCTCACGAACGTGTGTACATGAGAAGTGATCTTTCGATATTCTGTCAGGTCATCGTTTCCACTTAAAACTTTTGAAAATGTGGTTACCTTCGGCACTTCCACAGCATTGTTATTTATGTTTGCATTCCGTTAAAAACGTTGTGGTAAGCAACACAGCATGTTATATGCTCAGCAAACCTGCAACCACTGATTAACTGAAGAGCTCTGAACTCCCTTCGTACATCTATACATATGTACATGATGATCACTCCATCTTCTCGGATGATGCGGTGGGAAAGTATGACGTCACAATTTTTAACGTTTCTGAATTAAGGGGAAAAAACTCAATTTTTATGCTACCCTATTAGTAAGAACGTCAATGGCCAAATTTAGAGTGATGCCCTTTCCTAACACGGAGGTATCAGGTTTCAAAGTTTTGAATCTCTCTAAAAAAACCCCATTGTTTAATACTTGTTCCTAACTTAAGGAACCAAGGAATATTAACAGAGTTTTGACCAGAGATTTTTGAGATGCAAACGCCTCTAGTTTAAACGCTATATACACTACAGGTCTGCTACTTTGAGAAACAGCCTATTCCAAGCTTACATTTCGATATCCGGAATAAGATTGTACAATTTCTAAAATTTTTCATTTTGTGACGTTTTCACTTTCCCTCCGCATAGCCGTCCCATTGCCTTCTGTCACGAGTGTTGCGTTGTCGTTCTGTTTGTGACTTCTCCGGTGACTCTTTAGTCTTGCTGCTGACTTGTAAGCCTTAAAGCTTAGATGGAACATAAATGACGTGCTACCTGTAGGATTGATAGAATCTTTTGAAGGAGTGTCATGTCTGTGCACTGTCATATGTCGTTTCAGACCACCGGTTGTCTTGCACACATTCTTGCATATCATGCACGTTGTCTCATTTGGTCTTTGTGGAATGACGCAGTTAATGATTGGCTTTCCATGAATTTTAGAGTGACTAACGTAGCCAGCTTTGGAGAGCACTAGCTGTCCACAGGTATCACATCTCCAGCTTCTAGAGTTTACAGAAAGATCCACATGACCTGTCCTTAGGTCATTTTTACGCTTTTCGTGATTTACAAGTTTCCTTAATAGCTATCCACCATTAGTTCCTATTCAGGGTTAGCCCTTCCCATGTATCGACGTCAATCTGTAATTCCTTTAAATGGCTTTAAATACAATCCTTGCATCTTTTCTTTGGTTTATGATGAGGGCGTTTTCTGTTGTTTTGGAGGTCTGTCATCTTTCATGCAGACAAAGTGACCGACCCAGTGCAACAGGGTGGGTATCATCATGGAAGCGATGCTTAGGTAATAAGCCCTGATAATGACATCTGTGTCTAGTGTCTTGCTTTGCCACTTGATCTTCAATATGTGTCTCAGACTCTTTTGATGGAACGGTTCAAGCAATGTCAGCTGTGTGTTATTTATGTTTCCGAGGAGAATAGTAGAGCAGTTAGGACACAGGCTTTGTAAACGTTCACCTTGATCTAATTAGTAATGCCACGATCTGCCCATACTCTCCAGTTTCCAAAGGCTACAGATACTTTCGGGATGCATCTAAGGACTAATCTCTTTACAATGTACTGCTCAAGTAAATGAAAGTGTCCACTACTTCTTGTATAGTTCCACGTGCTGTGATGTTCGCTTCGACATATGGTTGGCCGGGTGTAAGAGTGAACATTACCTTAGTCTTTTGATATACTAATCTTGAGTCCAAAGGTAATAGACAATGCAACGAATGTATGCATCATGTGTGGCACGTCTTCTTCAGTATGAGTCAAAAAGTCAGCGTTGTCTACTTAAAGTAAATCTCTGACCAATGCCGGAAATGCTTTGGACCCCTGCCAGATTTGAAGCCACTTTAAGATGTAGGGATCACTACTGAGCAAATGTCTTCCGTCAGTCCGTTCAAAAGTAACCTGGCAAGTACTTTTTCAACAGCTTCCAAGAGTTTGATGCAGTGATATAGGTCACAAATTGCTTTTCTCCCATGCCCTTAAACAGTGATACCAGGAAGCCATCCACCCAGTCGAGCAGAACGGAAGCGGCAGCCCAGCTATTGGCGGGAAGATCAAATATCGCGTTTTTCAGATTCTCGCTGCCAACTTTAAAAAGTCCAAAA
>JAAAKL020008773.1:0-15633 GCA_010016065.2 Carybdea cf. marsupialis auct. non (Linnaeus, 1758)
AGTACACGGGATATTTTCGAAAGAAATCTGCTGGATTTATAGTACTATAGTACTTTCTCACGACTTTTAAAACAGGAGTCAATAGTGAAGACCATACGACAAACTCCGCAAAATCCCAATTATAGGACACCTTTAAGAACAGAATCCGAGCTATCTAAACCAATATTTTGGTTTGTTTGATGAAGATACATTGCCTTCTTAGTCACCTAATCCAACCGCGACTGGAATTCCTTAATCTATTCATTGATTCCGTTGTCTCGCTACCATCACTAGTCACGCAAGAGAGGCTGAACATGAAAACTATGACCAAAAGGAAGCGAAAAGTACGGACATGCAAGCAGAAGATGACTATATTCTGTAACAAAAGTACGATAATGAAATGGGCGGATATTGCGTTCTTTCCAGGATTAAGTGCGAATGTTCTCACTGGTACTACGAGAGCCAGATCGAAACCAAGAAATTAGCATCTTGTAGTGACCTGTTGCACACGATGCGGTTACTCATCAAGGCATTAAGTCAAGAGAAAGTAGAAAAGGCTTTTCAAATGTCGTTGAGACAAAAATCACATATTCAAGAAATGATGGGAAACCCTCCTGATGGAATTACTTACAAACTTGATACAGTGGACCTGCCGAAAATTAAGTCATCTGCTACGTCTTACATTAGTCAAACAATGAGCAATTCATGTTACAGATTTCATAATTGTACTTAATGATCCATGCCGTATATTTTCCGTTGTTTAAAGTATGGTTCAGTTGGTGAAATTATAAGGATATAGATGTCAGCAGAGAAACGTTCTTTAACATTGACACTTATTGCACGGGAGCTATAACCCGCTTTCCGAGAATTCGCGTGGTCCGAATGTTTTTGTCGTTCCACTTGGATTTCGATTAAGCGAAGTTCACTGTAATAAAGTGTAGGGTAGCTTCGAGTCCTAAGAATAATTATATTGAATGTTACGTCGGTCCACTTGTCTTGTCATTACAGGCGAAGTATCATGCATAGGAAAATAATGCCGGTTGACTTACCTTCTGAAACTTTCATTTTAAAAGAGGCTATGATCAGATTGTAAGGGCATGGCTTATTTTCAGTTAGGTAAGAGCTAAAGATTAGCTCACCCCCTCCCCCTCCCCACGACTAAAAAGATATTGTATGGATAGGGGTCGGCAAAACTGTGTCTGCAGTTGTGATTAAACCTTTGCAAAGAAGATGAAAGGTCATTGATGCAACTTTCAAAATTTCAAACAAAAATGTAATGCCCACACATTAAATTTCAAATATCCTATTAGAAGAACATGAAGAAAACTTCAAACACGACAAAATTCACAAGGCAAAAACGAAATTTAAAAGACAGAAACGAAATTTAAAAGACAGCAACGAAATTGTAAAGACAGAAACGAAATTTAAAAGACAGAAACGAAATTTAAAAGATCACAAAAGAAAATCTATCGGCAACTAATAAAAGTTCAAAACGTCTGAGTAAGAACTCGAAATACTCGATTGAAAATTCGACGGCCCACAAAGGAATGCATAAACAACCGATAAAAAATTCGTGGGTACAAAAACTTTATAACGGATGAACGTCGGGTCAAGTGTTACAAAAGAAGGAGAGTTTATGGGAACATGAATTAAATCAACGTACTGCATTTAAAGCATCCAGTGTAGCAATAGAAGCAGCAACCAGCTTGGTTACATGTTCCTGGCTTCAGTGCTTGTGATGCATTCACGTCACATCCGGAGGAGCAAGTCGATAGCGGCCCCGATAAAGTTTGACACTCATAAGGAAATCCGTTAATGCATTTGGTTGCTTTGTCTAGTAAAAAGAAATGTGAAAAAAATAAACAGTTCTTATTATTAAACCTGAGAAGATTTATAGATATTAACATCTTTGTAATGAAACCCAGGGAAGCCTTTTGATTTGATTTCAGATTCTTTTTGACTGAATACAAATTTCTGCATACAAATGCCCTCCAATGACAAAGCTCTTATAAGAACCGAAGATAATAACTCATGCAAACTAATGCACATACATAATTAACCGATTTGTTCAGTCTACCATTCGTAGAATTAGGATAAAGCACCATTATTGGAAGGGCACTTGGCCCCCGTGGCTACGTGCCTGGCAAGAATGGCCTTTCCTGCAGACAGAAGACAGGAAAAAAATCAAACTGTTCGACCGCAGTCGAGGGCGACCAGGAGGCTCCCTTTTCAAATGGCTTCTGTCCGAAAGCAGGGAGGGGTGCCACTCCTCTTTCTTGTGTTTCCACAATTTGACCCCAGTATGAAAAACTGCTTCCCATTTGCTAACCTCGGAAGGATGACCCGTTCGGCTGGCGGTCAGCTTGATAGCTCCGGTGACAAATCGATGAAACGGACAAATTTTCAAATCGCACAGAGTGGGATTTGAACCTAGAATTTCTTTTAGAGTTTTGTTAGAATCTCTTTCACATTAAGATCATCTCGTCGTCCTGTTAGTAATCAACGAATAGTAGTCCAAAATGTCACTGCAACTTGGCCTGCAAATATATTTTGGAAAAATTTACGTCTAATCAACAATCTGCAAGTTAGAGTGTATCCAAATCTAAAAAATGACATCGCTTGATATCCAATCTAAACTGTGGAGAAGGAACCGCACGTGGCATGATTAAAATTTGTCATGACTTGAATAGAAACGAGCAAAGTACAACTATTAATATGTGACTATACTGGCATCTACAATCGCTAAAACCAAGTGGCAACAAATAAATCATCATTTACTAGGTAAGATTTAGCCAGGCCCCACTATCAAGGACTAGAACGTAAAGTTAAAACATAAACATTTCGTTTTATACAGTGGCGCTTTTGAAGGATGCGGAGCCCTGGGCCAAAAACGTTTGCGGGGCCCTATGAGGTTATGCATTCCAAGGAAGCTTACACATTATCGTACTGCGGACGTTCCTGAGACATTTTATTCCTTCCAGTGGATACAGTTTCGAGTGTTCACTTACTTCCAACAACTTAATATGGGCAGTCAGACACATCCTTTTTTCTTAGATTGAGGCGTGGGGCTCCCTACAGGTGCTGGGTCTCGGGCCATGGCCCTGTCGGCCTCCCCCTAAAACCGCCACTGGTTTTATAAACTATTGCTGACATTTTTATGAAAAGAAGAAGAGGATTCTAAATACATGTCTTTAGCTTAAATTGTGTTCAGTTTTAGTTGGGTATAAGTACAGATGTAGCTGCAAGTGACGATCCACGTCTTCAAAACATTTCCTGTAGCACTGGTCCGTAAACAGTGACTGACTTTTTGACGTTGTCCATCACTTGATGGCATGAGAGCAGCACTGTGATCCATCTAATGCTTTTTTACCTGATCAAAATGTATCTAACGCTAAGTGATTAAGCAACACTCACTAAAAACCCAACAAGATAAAGCATTAGCTCAAAAAATGGCAGCCGAAAATTGAAACCTCAAAACACCACGCGTGTAATTTTTCTATGTAGTAAGGGCTAGTGTGTAGTTTGCAGTTGTCAGTTGTCTATAAAAGGGCTACAGCCAGATAAAGAGCATAAAATACTAACAAATGGGACTATTTAGGTCGGTGGGAAATTTCAATGACATCAAAATTCAAGTACTAGACTCAAATCGCAGAGTCTTAAAAAGGCCTTAAAACATACTAATAGGAGCTTCCGGCACTAACCTTGGCCTTCCAATGTTGTTACAAAGGACGGTTCACTGATGCCGCTTGTGGCATTACTTCCACTATTCGTCCAGATTGTAGTCATATGGCATTTGTAATCTCTTCCAGCTAAAACACCTTGAGAAGCTCCGATAACCAATGGTCCAGTTTTAGATACCTCTCCTAAAGAGGACATCAACACATCAACATATGTAAAAAAAGGGAACAATCGATGTTACTGAGAAGTAAACACTAGAATAGCGTTCTGCGGGGATGCACACCAAGAGGCTTTTTGTTGCCAATATCTTACACGGGCCTGTAAAATGTTGATATGCTGCAGTATTTTAGGGCTATTAAAGTCCAAGGTATATCAATCATCATGTTACACCAAGCAATAACTAAGCAACATGTTTAGCAAAGTTAGAAATTTAACACAAAAATAACAATTTCAAAATTCTAAACATTGCTGTGCCTCTGCAAGAGGGCAACATTTGCTAAAAACGACTGGGCTAAAAAGTATTCGAATGATCAGCTCCGTATCATAAGAATGGCTTGATCTGTCTCTCATCTAGCCATCTTAAAACCAGTTCATAATAAAGCTAGATAGCTGTTGTTTTACTGACAGAAAGAATCTTTTAACTGGGCCTTGAGTTAATCACTTTTCTAATAGACACTAATTGGTGAAAACATAACATCCATCAAGCAGTCCAGATTCTGATTGGCTCTATGAAAAACACAGCTGGGTATTAGTTTCCCTCTTTCCTTTTCATATTCCAGGCTGACGATTTGTGTTCCGAGGAATATCTCACGAACACGCTTTTTCGTACTTTTTTGAAACTTTAATCTATTAACATTTTGACTGTTTTTAACTAGACTGAAAGCATTTTAACTATTAAAAGGACAAGCAAAGGTAAAATTGGATAATCCCAAAGCTACAAAGGAGTAAAACAACTAAAACAATAACTACATAAAGCAATAAAAAAAATCTTAAAAACTTAATACATATATATATATATATATATATAAGAAGGCAGTTTGTAATACTCCTATCTAGTGGTTAAAAAAGGAAAGTGGATAAACGCAGTTATGTTTGGTTTCACGTCATATCCTGCAACGTTCCAGTCCTGTAGTGGCCTGATAAACGTCACAGGATAAGACGTGAAACCTAAGGTAACTGCATAGGAGTATGAGGTATTACCTTGTGTTATTAAGAACTCTCGCAACGGTATCGGGATCACTGACCATGGCGTAAGAGGTTCTTTTGAATGTTGATGACCAGTTTGGATTAGATGCGGACCCAACCTCGTTTTTAGATGGAACACTACTAACTATAGACTCTGGTCTAGAAACGTCCTCAGTCAGTAGTTGCTGGGAAGAAATAGCTGGAAAATGAAGGAGAAAGTTGTCTTTTGATGGAAGAAATGCAGAGCTACGGTCGCGCGCCATCGGGGGAGCACGTCCACTGCAGTCATATTTTGGACTGCCTTGTGTGTTTACTGCATTCCCTGAATTTACAGGCACTTCTTTTGCCATTTGCACAGGTTTAGCTGCCATGGCAGAATATATAGTCTTCTGCAATTCCGATTTCTGTTTTTGTAAAGAAGTATTCTCCTCGCCAGCTTTTCCTCTGAGATAATTTTCTCTTGGGGCATATTTTTCTCCAGATTGACGTCTTGAAGTATTTGCTACCTTTCCAATTTCCTTAGAGGAGGCACTTGACAATCTTGATCTTGATTCAATCTGGTCGCCCTTAGAAGCAGTTGTTTCTACTTTATGTTTTATCCATTCACTTAGGAGATACTTTTTTTGTACTTGTGTGCTAGGGCGTGGTTTGGACGCCATGGAGGCGTATGAATCATTATCCATTGCAAACTTAGATTTTAAAGTTTTTGCACTTTCTTGCTCGATACTGTCTGTACCAATTTTCTCAATTAAGCTTATATGTACTGGAGCTACTTTTCCAGGTGTTGATCTTATCTTCGGATCGCTAGTTCGATTGGTGGATTCCTCCATTTCTTCTGTCTGATCAGTCGTGGTCTGACTGTTACCGCCGTTCGCAACATTGAAGATGCTTTCTTCTTTACTTTGCTTACTGTTTTGTTCCCCTGAGGTATTTGATTGGCTTGTTAATACACAATCATTATTAAACTTTTCATTGTGTTTTGGGTCTTCTTTGCTTTTGATTGTTCCTTGAATATTTTTACTTGTTGATCTAAAAAGGTGTTTTGACTCCTTTGTGGCATATGTAGTCTGATCCTTTTCCAGATCAGATTTGATCTTGCCAGGTTGGTCATTCATGGTTATTCGAGTGGAAAATGGCTCCTCAGACGGCGATATGAATTTGTTGTGAGTAGCATCTTTCTCTGATCCTTTACCTTCACCATTTCGTGTCTGATAAACCGGAAGGTCTACTCCTACATGTCGATTTTGATGATTGTCCTGTCTAAGCGGTACCTTGTGTTTATTACGTTTTTCTTCAGAGACATTGTCTTTTAAGGCGATGTTTCTGCCTTCTGTTGTTGTGTTGATATTGTTTTGTTTAAAGGTTTTACTTTGTTGTCTCACATGTGGTTTACATGCCATCGAAGCATATGTTTTCTTACCTACTTCTAACAGAATTTTTGAACCTGAGTCATTCTCTTGTTCGATAATGGCCTTATCACCTTCCTCATTTGATTTCGTTGGCATTTCAATGGGCTTCTCTGTTGTAATGTTAGAACAATTTCCGTGAGGAATAGATTTTTCCGATTCTCCCTTTTTGTCATTTTCCCTCGGAAAATTTGGGTTGCTTGCTTCTTCATCCGGTCTAGGTATTTCATTTTGCTGAGAATTTCTCTTTTCTAAAGTATTTGATGTAACTACTTTCGTTTCAGCATCATTGCCTCTTAAGGTCGTAGTATTTTCTATACCTCTTACAATTTCCCTGCTCGCTACTTCTATTTTCCTCTGTGCTTTAATTGACGAGCAGGCGTTGCAATCCCTTTCTGATTTGGTGGTCTGAACACTTCTCTCCATCCTGTCCTCATCAGACTTCTTACTTGAAATCGTCATGGTCGTCATTGACTTCCTAGATTCAAACTGTGCTTTACAATCCTTGTTATGAGTGATAGATTTCTCAAGTTCGATCTTCTTATCATTTTGTATTGGATGGGAATTTCGATTAAAAGAGGTTTTAAAACTGTCTGGCTTTATTTCAGCACGGTCTTTCTTCAAGCTTGTATTTTTGTCTTGTGATGTCATGCATTCGTTGGTTGATTCGATGGTATTTCTTTGTCTCACCGAAGGTTTGGACGCCATGAGGACACACGTTTCCTTATCTGTCTCCAGTGTTGATGCAGTAATGTTTTGATTTTCTTGCTCCTCATTGTCCTCATCTGGTTTTTTACTGGAAGGTGTCGATTTAGAAGATGTTGAAGTTTCTTTGAAATCGTCATTACGAGTGTCAGTTATTTCTGATTCATTTTCATTTCCATTACTGATCCTAAGATCCAAACTGTTTGCTTCCTCATGTCTCGGCGTTTCTTCTATTGATGTATGTTGCTGATTAAAGGTCGTAGGTGTGCTTGGTTTGATTTCAGGACCAACATCGTCCAACATTACATAGTCTCTTTCTTTGTCTTTGCTCGAATTATTTTGTTTGACTTTCCGCATTGATGTTTTTAAAGGAAGAGTTTTTGACGTACCTGATTTTATTGCAGCGATAGTTTTCTGGCTTTGTTTGGAAGTTTTGGTTCGATGATCATAGTAGCTAGGCGAGTCATCGAACCTTACTTTTTTAATTTGGCGAGAATTGATAGTACCTGGCGTCATCTTGCCAGATTTACCCTTGAAAGTTGTATCTTGATTTACAGCTACTGCGCCTTTACACTCTACTTCTACCTCCTTAGGTAGAGTTTCATCAAGCCGTTTATAAGCTGTGCACGAGTGTTTGCTTGCACAAACTACTTTCTTGGATTTTGAATTTGGTGCATTTATTTCAGCGCTAGAATTCTTTGATTCGCTTTGTTCCCTTGTTTTCTTGCTACAACTGGAATGTTTCTTCCCGTAATTATATGTTTGTTCTTTAATAACACCGTGGCTTTGCTCAACTAGGATGTTGCATGTGGTTACAATGAAGCCGGCTTTATTGCTTCTCGATGATTTTATGTTATTGCTTGTCTCGCTACTGTTGCTCATAGCTTTAGACATTTGTGCTTCATTGCCATTGTCATCTTGATGTAGAAATCGTTCATGTTGTCTATCTGGTTCAGTGCCATTGTTGTTCCCATCTGGAACTACCATGGCTTTCTTGCTTGCTGAAACTGATTTGTCTTGTTCTATATGGTAAGGCTGAGACCCCAATGAGGGGTGTGGGCTCAATTTCATTTCCCTTTGGGATTCAACATGTAGCATGTCCTTCCGGTTAGTATCGTTTTCATCTTGTTCATAACTTGACGTTTTTTCCACGGATATACGTTTCTGAGATGCTTGTCTTCCAGAAGTTTCCGTGTGAGTGACAACATTTTCTAATTCTTTCTCCTCGTTGTTGTTCTTGTCGTTATAATCGTCATCATTCTGGTAATCATTAAGCCCAAGGTTTTCCCTGTCTCCCAAGTGCTGCTTCTCTGAGTTGCATGGCTTTATTTCAATACCATAATCTTTCACGTTTGCGTTTCTCAAATCAACTGGCATGAGTTCATCGTCTGCTTGGTTTAGTTGATGCAGTGGCTCAGTGGCTGTTGCTTTTTTCTGATTAATATTTTCTCCACCAGGTTGATCTCTTAAGGTGGTTAGCGTTGGGATTGACTCCTCATCAGTTGACGTTATATCCGAACGCTTTCTAGGATCAGTACATGTCTTTAAGCCTTCTGATTTATCATTCCTTGTTAGCTCATTATGCCAATGCAGATCAGGGTCATGATTCGGTGTTTGTGTTTGTTGGGAGTTAAGTTTCACCGACGCGTTAGATGTGCTTGTTTCACTCTTTATGGCTTCATTGTCGTTTACAACAGCCATAGTTTTGTTCTTCTGTTTGGCATCATCTATTTGTTGTCTTACTTGTGGATTAGAGATTAAGGAAGCATGTGAATTGTTATCCAGTTGTAAATCGGACTTAAAATCCGAGTCTCCTCCTTGATTCCCCCTTTCGTTCTTCGGCTGATCATTTATTGTCTTCATGTTTGAAATTGGCTTTGGTGCTGATCGTGTACGACAGTTGTTGTTATCAGCTCTCACTGTATCTAACTTCTTAGTTGACGTTTTCTTGGTTTTTTTATCAGTTTGGTTCTGACCTTCATCAATGCTTGGGGATCCAGATTGCTGAGAGGGTTCTTTGTCTTTGACAACTCTAGCTCTGGCTCGATCCTCCTTTATTTTAAGCGTCTCTTGTCTATTAAGACGCTCTGATCGAGTTTGGCTAGATTGATCCTGCAGAACAGGTTTTGATTGAAGATGAGTAGCTTTGGAAGCACTATTATTTGACATAGACAACCGCTGATTTTTGCTTTGGTAGGTGGAAAGGGCAGTGGCATAACTTTGCTTTGAATGGTTCTTCTTAGCCAAGTTATCTTCACTTGGACCCTGGTTTCCTATTGCCGTCAATGTATGTTCATGCTCCTCTGTCTTCCCGTGACCAGCAGCATCTTCTCTGATCTCAAATTTTTGACTCTCGTACTTTTCTGCTACATTTTTGGTACTGGAAAGAGGATTTTTTGCCTTTGATAAATCCTTACGCCTCGCTTTGATGCTAGCGTGATCTGTTTTGACTTCTAAACGACTTTCATTGCAAGGAAGATGATTAAAGTCTTTGAATTGAGGGACATTCCTTTCTGGCTCTGCGTTCTTTTTGCTGCCAACACAGGTTTCAAAGATGCTATCTACCTCGTTCCTTTTTAGAATTCTTACCGTGCTTTTCTTGTTAGTACTGAGATTTAAGGAAGAAGAATCTTTACATTTCTGTCCTACGATATCACAGTTTCTTGACGTTCTTTTACATAATAGTCTAGATGTCTTATTTTCTTGAGACTTAGTTTTTTTCTTTGATTTCTGTTTTCCTGTGCCTGAGACTCCTTCAAAAATACTCCTTAAATTCCCCATTTCTGATTCATCTTTCCAACGCTCTTCCTTCGGCGCCAATTGATAAGTGATACGTTCAAGGTCCTTTTCAATGTCTTCTACGTTAAGGTTCTCAAGCAAATATTTTTCACTATTGCTATCATCGTTAGCATTGTCGTCAGGAATATCTACCAAGGAAGGCTTGACTATCAACTTATCAGTCATTGTATGTTTGAATCTTTCACCGGTTTTGAAAGCGTTGTCATCCGAAGTCATCAACGTTTTGGTGCCTTCACAAGATATCGATGTTGAGTTAAGGCTAACGAAGACTTTCAAACTCTCTTCTTTTGAAGTCTTCTGACAGTAATCTGATTGTGATTTATCACGTATAGCTAAAGTGCCTTGTGAAATACTGTCCTCGTTATCAGATAAAGCCTCTTTGCCACTTTCTGAATGACGTATTGCTTCCTTTACTAAATACTCTACAATACCTTTCATCTCTGTATAGTTCTCAGTTACCTTGTTTTTATCAGCTACTTTAACCAAACAAGCAGAATCACTGGAAACGATCTGAGCGCTTTGATATCCGAGAAGATTCTCCTGGTTTTCAAGGGAATCAAAAGTAGCTTTTGTATTTCTACTCAACGACTGTACCGCATTTTGTTTGACAGTGTCAGCAAAGCTATCTACACATCTTTCATACTCTGCAGTGCAACATGATTTCATCTCATTCTCCAAATGTAAAGGTTCTCCATACAGCATCCCTTGACCATTTGACTCTCCCACGGTTCCAGCTTTTCCCACTTCCAATTTTTGTACTTCC
Organism: Carybdea cf. marsupialis auct. non (Linnaeus, 1758); assembly: GCA_010016065.2. Taxonomy (NCBI): domain Eukaryota; kingdom Metazoa; phylum Cnidaria; class Cubozoa; order Carybdeida; family Carybdeidae; genus Carybdea; species Carybdea cf. marsupialis auct. non (Linnaeus, 1758). The sequence continues at coordinate 10,516 of JAAAKL020008773.1, forward strand.
TCAGCGCAAGCATCGTCTGCGTGTCTGCACGTAAAACTTCCGTCCACGTCTTCACCACTGCCACCTTTATCCTTTTCATCACAGACTGATGGGTTCTTTCTCGCAAATCCATTGCCATCTTTCTTTGTACTCTGATCTGTGTTGTGCATGTCTCCGTCCTCGACCTCACCATATCGGTCGGTAAATGGATCCCCGTTGCTTTCCATAGCACGGAGTGACTGGACAGCATTTGTTATCACTTTGTGCACGAAACGCTCGACAAATGTTTTTAACTCGGAGTCGTTATTGCCTGTTTCAATTGCAACTGGTACTTCTTGGACGCCTTTCTTCTCGACCTCATCATGTTGGTCGGTAAAAGGTTTGATGTTCCTCTGGGTAGCACGGAGTGACTGAACAGCATTTGTTATCACTTTGTGCACGAAACGCTCGACAAATGTTTTTAACTCGGATTCATTATTGTCTGTTTCAATTGCAACTGGTACTTCTTGGATTTTGTCAGTATTTTCTTGATCTTTTTGCTCTTTGAATGATTCGATGTCGTTTTCAGTGACACTCAACGATTTCACAGCATTTCTTATCACTTTGCGTACAAAACGTGAGGCAAAAGTTCTCATCTCAACATTGCTTTCATCTTGAACAGGACCTTTTACAATTGCTTTTGATTTTTTCAGGTAATCTGAGGAAACTTCGTAATGCTCATCATTTGTTTCTTTTACAGTCTCAAAATGAGTAGAATCTTGCGGCTTGCATGCCTCATGATTACTGTTTCTTTCTGTGCTACGGTTAACGAAGATGCCTCCAGCTGAATTCGCAGCGATCCCAAACGTATAATCTTTAGACAAGATCTGGTTTTGCTGGACATTCTCAGCGTTTGCATGGTCTATTTTGCTGGTGGAATCCTGCAAATTCTGGAATTCATACTTTTGAATATCCACGGATTCTGTTTGACAAAACTCATTGCCAATTTTCTGGGCTCTGTCTGAGCATAAAGCCCTCTGACCTCCGACTGTATGAAATTTTTTGCCACTTTCCGCATTTTTGTTTTCTTTATTGTAATTAGAGGAGGCATCTCCAGCATTTCTTTGCTGGTATGTGTTGCTATCATTTGATGCGGATGCCATAAAGCTAGCACCGCTGCCGTCGTGGTCGTCAAAGTTATTTTCTGGTGCTATGTCAATGGAAAGGCATTTTTTTGCAGTCTTGGCTTTCTTTCTCCTTCTCTTCATGGCAATATGTATCCTTAGATACATTTTAATTACATTGGAAGCACACTGCATTTTATAGTCTTTTGTTTGTAAGTCATCCCCATTGTTGCAGCATGGTAAGATTCTCTCTAAGAACCCCTTAGAAATGTTCTCTTCAATCAGTTTCAATTCTTGTTGTAGAGTATGATTTTCAACATTGGGAGCTACAGCTTGTACCAGAAGAACCATCAGAACATCAAGGAATCTTACTGTCGACTCTTTGCTTATCGGAATATGAAGAGCAAGCAGCTTTGCATAAATCTTTCGTTTAGGGCAGAAACGACCCAAGCCAAATGGAGGTTGAAGACGCCCTAACAAACTTGCCATTTTGTCAGAATGAATTTCCCCACTGCCCTCGGGATCAAGATATGCCCAACCTTCAATAAATTCATCAATGTCCTTTGGACTTGCCAATGCCTTGTCTCGTGTCAGGTATATGAAGTTTTCCATTATAACAGCCAATAATAGATTGATGACGATAAATGTGCTCAGTACAATGAAGGAAGTAAAATAAAAGTAGCTCAAAACACTGCCACAATTTTCCTGGCTTGTGTCATGGCAATTGACAGACTTTGTATCTGCAAAACCGTACATGATTTCCTTCCATGTATCAAAAGTGTTTACTCGCAACAGGAGTAACATGGCTTCTGGAAAGGAATGGAAATTCACGTGGCTATCCAAAGTGGTCTCTCCGGAGAGTTCGGTCTTTCCAAACATCTGTAACAAGATTATAATATTCAAAATACGATTCAATGTTTTTGAGAAGAAAGGATTTGAAATGATAAGTTTCAAAAAGATAGACAGTAGGTCACCAACACGTCAAAACCAATTTGGAGCTTTTGATGGTCTGGATGGTCATCCTTTAATGGTAGAATACACGACGCAAAGAAGCTCTGCTGTCTACTTCTGCGTATAGGTGGATGTCGATGTTCACTGGTGAAGTATTAAGAGCTAAGTAGTGTCTAGAGTATCATACTAGCGGGAGTTCACCTAGCTCAGTTGGTTGAGATGACGCCACGAAAATAGACTGATGCTTTGAGCAAACGAGACTATATCAAGTGCTAACTTTGTCTTATCAGGTTAATTAATTAATAGAAGAAGTTATCACGACATGAGTCGTACTGTTTTCTAAGACAACGCTCTTATGGTTTTGTTATATCAACCATCTCCTCGTTGGGTTGGAGGTACCTCTTCTATAACAGTTATGCAGAACAACTTTCTCGTGCCGTTCGATAATTTTAAATCAAGTTCCATTGCCGCCTACTTATCTCATTTTCCCACCTATATGACACTCCTTCACCTCAAATCAGAAGAATAGTTTTTACTAAACGTATCATTTGTTTTTACAACTTTCCACAATTGTTGCTGCGCGAGAAAGATTTCCCCTCTCGCATAAACTTTAAGCTTGTTCCTTACGTTAGCCATAAAACAGCAAATAAAGAGATGAAAGTGTAAAATACTTGGTATAATAGTATTTAAAGGATTAGGATATTTGAAAGGTAGCAAAGATAAGTTAGAAAATACGACAATACACAATGCTTAATGCTCTAAAAGTAATGGAAGGAAAAAATCAAAATGGAATTTGGAGTTATGTTGATTGATAAATATTTGAAACTGCTACTTCAATGGTATCCTAGCGAGTATTAAGATATAAAAGAATGGTTCTATATTCAATAATGTGAAAATAAATTGATTGCAACACATAATTGTTGTACCTAGATGGATAACGTTAATGATCACATTAGAAGCAAATGTTGAAAAGCTGAAATATGTCATACGCCATCTTTCTCTAATACTGTTAATCAAGGACATACATTAATTTCACTGCCAGATAAATGATTTACACTTAGTAATTGATATTACCACACTTATATAGTTAATTTGTTGATATTTACTATGCATATAAGAAAAATAGACGTACCTGCATACCGATAATGGCATAGACAAAGTATAAAAATGCCATAAACAAAGCAACGGCAGGTACTGCACGCAAGGACTTCCAGAACGTCGTCATCAGCTCCTTCCACTGACCCCCAACGTTTATAAGTTTCAAGGTGCGCATAGTGCGGAAAACTCTTAATATTGTCAGATTAAATTCCACAGAAATGTCGATAAATTCAAGGCAAATGTCAATCCAGCTACCAACAACCACGATAGCATCAAATAAATTCCATGAATCTTTGCAAAATCGCTGCCATCCAAATGCAACCAATTTCAGAGTGGTCTCCATGGTAAACAGCACAGTAAATACAATGTTTGCTACAGTCTGCATGTCATCATACATTTTAGGCTGTTGGTAATGTTCTGTTACCATAAACACTGTATTGCATATGATTAAGATCAGCGTGGCGTACTCAAATGCTACCGAGGTAACAAGTTTCCAGCAGACATGTCTGATACTGTTCTTTGGGGCACTTCGAATTCGACAAGTCGCTTTTAATGCCAACAAAATACACTCCTTTGCATGTTTATCTAGGATTTGAAAGCCCTCTTTCTTGTCCCTTTCTTGTTGAAAAGCAACAACAACAAAGCCAATGAAAACATTTGCCATAAGGTAGCCAACAACCATTATACACGAGCAGACAAACAATGTCGTACAGATGGGATGCACGTCTGTTGCATCTATCATCAGCTTTTTGTAAAGTACTGCCCAATTATCCAATGTAGCTAAACCAAACACAGTGATCATGGATCCTAGAATATTATCAAAATTATCAGACGGAATTTTCTCTTTGCTGGTATTTATTGTTCCACAATATATCTGTAGACCTGTGGAAGGGGAAAAATACATAAGTTTATGTGTGAGTGAAAGCTACAGTATTTTTGTTATTAAGTTTATTAAATGTCATAGCTACAGAAGCTTCCCATTTCTGGTATTTTCTTATTTTCTTTGTATTACAACACTTGAAAGTGAAGTGAAGCAACTAAAATAATTTGTTCAAGAAAAGAGATATATAAATACCACTGAAATACAGAAAGTAATAAGCACATTTTAATTGGGGTCTTTACATATGTTTGTCTACTAAGATAAGTAAATATTAATGATTTGAAAGACTTTAAAACTTTCGCTGTTATTTTTACGCCATCATTAAGGAAAAATATATTTCAAAATTGCTACTTCCCATTAATTCTTTAACCAACAGAAAAGAAAAATTTCTACACAAATACTTTTGCTCGTCAGGAATCCAATTGTACATTAAGTACTGGCTTATGTTCTTATATTAACAACATTTCCTTAATAAATCAAGAAATATTCCTAGTAAACGTAGTAACCATGTAAAAAGATCGACCGGACTATTACGGATTGTTAAATTGGGGTTGTTTTCATAATATTTGAAATGGAGGACATCATTCTTGTTTGATTCTAAACAATGTCGTGATACAGAACAATAGAACTGCACGAAGTAGCGAAAACATTTTTTTACTTAAAACCATTTTACTTCAAACACTCCTCGGAGTACAATATCGTCAGAATTGAGAAAAAAGGAAGCAATGAAACATATACCCAACTGAGTTTTCAAAGTAACCAATCAGTAACTCGGACTTCCAGACTGATGTTGTTTTGACCAATCAGTGTTCGTGATGCTTAATAGTTAATCAAAAAGGCCTACTAAAAAGACAAATTCTTTTTGTCTTATGAAAACCGCCATCTTCCTTGAAATCTTGATTTTTTGTCTGTAGTTACATCTATTTTTCTGTTTACTTTTTATTTCTACTTATTTCAAAGTGACTCAATACCTTAAAGTGGCAACCCTACCTTGTATTAAGCGAAGGATTTACAAAAACTCAGCGGTTTTCTTGCTTTGATGTGGAAGGATGTCAGAGCGGTCAAGTGAAAAGCAGGCCTTGCTTTACCTATTATACGGAAGCGGTG
>JAAAKL020008774.1:0-15632 GCA_010016065.2 Carybdea cf. marsupialis auct. non (Linnaeus, 1758)
CTGATAGGAGGGGAGGATGACTGATATAATAACTTAAACTCCCGCAGAGAGTGGTAAAATTGGAGGGAAAATAAGAGGAACTTGTAATTTTAAGCACAGGGGGAAAGAATGAAGGCCTTGCTTCCTCTGCGCTGAGAACGGAATCTTCTAAGCCTTATAAAGAAAACTATACACTAAAACCCTCAGCATTGATAGTTGATTTTGAAAGTATATATCAGATCACTTGAAGGAAAAAAATGTTCAGAAAATTTTACTAATAAGAGGTTATATTACGAAGATGATTTGATTATACAGTTATACTCTGAAAAGGCAACTTTTCTCGCCATGTGATTTATACGAAGATAAATAATGGGTACTTGAAATGAAATACGTTGAGACATATCTAAAGAATATTTGCAACGTTGGCAGTATACCAAATGTGAATCAATAGTCATATTTTCTTTCCTTCTTACTTGCATTTAACTCTTGTTCGATAGCCTCTGTAATACTATTTGTAAAAGAGAATTTTCTTTTGCTTACAACTGGTGTACACACTTTTTGATTGCTTTGAGCGATGCAAATGTTTAGTGCAGGAGATAAGAATACTGGTTTTCCTTGTCTCTTCAAATAGGGAAGCATTTGCACGTTTTTATGCCTGCAAGCAGTGAGGAGTATGGACTCAATAGTGATCTGTTCCTGGCAAAAGTATTAGGTGATTTATCTTCTCAGCCCTCTGCTAAATGACACACTTTTCTGGGGTATGTGTCGTAAAGCTCAATTCCCCTTCATTCCAGAAAGGAGTGTTATCGTGCATAAAATGATATAGTCTTAATCCAAAATTTGTCTGGAAGTCTGTTCCTTTACATGGAATTCCTATTATATTTAATTGCCATACTTTCCTGTTAATTTTAGTACTGTTCTGGTGACGACAGGACCACTGCTTTTATGTGTTGCCGATGCTTATAGTTGGCGACTCTTTGGTCTTCACCTGTGACAGAAGATTATAGGTGACAGCAATCTTAAACTTATAGCTTTTTAGCAGAAATTAGGATGACAAGCTGCAAGAATAACTAAGCTTTTCTAGATATATTCTTGAATAAGATGTACAACTATCCTCAAAGGGCATAATGACAGAGCCTATTGGTTTTGTAGGAGTCTGTGATATTCTAGCGTCAGACATGGAATTCGATAAAGAAACATAGATTAGTTTATTTGGAAGGGAGACTTCCTTTGGCAATAAAATTTACTTAGTAAATTAGAAATCGTGACGAATAGCGACAAGAGGGCTTAGGTTTTGGAACATAGGCCTATGGTACCCTATTTTCTCCTTTTATATATTTGTCACAAACCAAAGACGTCTTACCAAGTTCTCTTATTTTGGGGGAGTTGGAGGATAAGATCAATTTAGTAAGGGGATCATGAAGTTACCATTTTCAGGCAGCCGTACTCGAAAAATAACAGGAACCTTTGTCTCCTTGAAAGTATGATGTCCCTAACATGCCTCTATGATCGTGTTTTTGAGCTTAGATTGCGTTTCAAGGTTATGAATACAAACCACAATCGTGCGCCCCATCGCACAAAGTCGATAGCAAAAAATCGCCCGAGCGACAATAATCTTGGAATGGAAAAAATGGAGCAGGATATTCTTAGTTGTATTGCTATACAACTTCAATCGTAACTATGTTAGAATGTTTCTGTCGATGTTGACCATGGTCAGCTACTCCTGTTCAAGTTATAATGCAATAGACCTGCTTCTGACACCAGGTTCTTACCGTTGCTCTACTATTTTTCTATTTAGATATTTAAAGTTCATGAATTGCCGCTTTGTTTCTCCATCCATAACCGTCTACTTTTACGTATAGGATGGCGTTTAGTTTGTAAGATGATGTTTGTATATATTTTAAATGTTAGTAGTGGTAGCCAGCTGCTCTGTTATTGATTAGAGTAGCCATTTCCCATCCTCCATCAGAACGAGGCTGGCTCAGTATTCAAAGAGAAGCGCATGTACATAGGGCAAGAAAGAAAGCCTCCATGTTGATGAAATTACATGAAGTGAAGTCTAGATTGTATATCCATTACAATCCCAATTTCTAACAGCTATCCTTCATTGTATCCTAGTGCAATGGAAGCAGTAGAAATCAAAGTTATTTGAACCTTAATCTCGGTTTGCCAGTGAGACTTTGTTTTACAACCTCATTTATTCTAGAAAAATATGGATCTTTTTGTTCTATATTTTTGCGTGAGTGATCGTCTGTAATGTTTAACAGGTTTCATGTTTTCAGCAATTTTCGGTCCTATCTGTCCAAGCGCAGTTTCATTTTTTCCAAGACATCCGCAATGAATATTCTATCCTTGTACTTGTTAGTCATTTATATAAGTTAATTATTTCTTTATATTGGTAATAAATTTAACAACTTTTGCATTCATCAACAATTTGTATAAATAAAGTATCTCTTCATATTTTTGTAAAAATTTTGAAGAGAGCCAAACGAAAAACGTCAACCTAATTGAGTCTACCTTATTGATGGGAACTTTTCGTGTTTGTGCAGCGGATGAATAGCACTCTGTGTTAGTAAGAACTCCATAATTTTGGCTGAGGGACACGGTTCTTATTATTAAGTGGTTTTTTAGGCTTATATGTTTTTATTTTACTCTTGAGACAACTATCAACGAGCGACAAAGGGTAAAAGTTGTAGGGTGTGGGAGTCAAATTTTTCATGTGAGAGTGTTAAAACTGACAACGGGAAAACATAAAAAGTGTATGATCGTGTTCGTCATGCGAACCCATTTGGCTAACGACGTTTAATACGTTTTCTAACTATCGCAAATACATGATTATTTGGGTTTATCGCATCCAGCCTATTGTTTTATTTCAACTAGTTTTTTTTGACAAGCTGTTCTTACAAAATGTGCTTTTACTAAAAGTAGTGTCTTCATATTAACTAAGCGTGAGAAACTTTAAGCTGGGACGTTTTTATGCTGCTTTATACGCCCGTTAATTGAAAGTATCCTCTTCCTAAGGGTTTGTAATGTTTTGGTCTTCGATAATACCTGTCCTGGGTCTTGAGTTGCTTTGTCGAAGGACAGAACGTGTACCATTTCAGAATGGACCTTTTTTAGATATGACGTGCATCATATGTCCTGTCCCTTCTATTTCGAAATAACTCTAATGCTAGAATTATGACGTCTCCATGAATTTCATTACTCTAATCACCTTTCTATTGGTAATTACAGATAATGGTTTTAAGCTGAAAGCTTCAGTCACGTTCTTGTTCCCAGGACTTATAGTTATTAGAGTAAGGGAAAGTTGTTTTACCTCAAATTTCTAGAAACTCGAAATTCTGGGGAAACGACTGCCAAAGTTAAGGGAAAAGGGTCAACATGCAAACATTCAAAATTTTCCGGAATATTTCCGATCTAAAATTTGTGCCGTCTCCAAATTAAACCGTTGCGATACCCACATGTTCATAGCAATCAATAACGAAGCTAAGTTGAGACATCGGGAACACATTCGTAAGCGACGTTCACTAATGCTTTCACGCAAACTTTTATAGCATAGTACACTAGAGACTAGGTATAACTCAAATGTACGTGGAGTTTCTACTGTTGATAGAATGAACTGGGTACGCCCTAAATAGAAATGTAAATTCCAAATCAAACATTTCATTTGATGGGATTAAATAATTTTTCAGAGACACACCTTTAAATTTGAAATGTCAGTATTAGCTCACATTTTTCAAATATTTGATGAAAAAACGTTCAGAAAGAAAAGAAGTTCAGAACTTCCCTTCGTGACTTAACAATACTATTTTTATCTCATTTACCTACGCATATTGTAATCAAAAGGCATCTGTATTGTTTGACATCTAAATTCCCATCAAATAAGGAAACGCAGTAAGTCTGGAGTTCTATTCTAGAATATGGTGCATTGTTTGTTCTTGACAAAAATGTTGGAAAACACTGGTGCAATATTTTTTAATGGTTGCTAATATCAGAGTTTCTATTTATGGGCGTAAGAAGGAGGAAATCTCTCTTTCCTTAGCCAGAAAAAAATTCAGATTGTACAATCTGTACATATGAAATATCAAAACATGTCCTGACAATGGCTTAACCACTTTTAAAATATTGGGAGACCGATGTACTGAATAGTACTAATAGATTGTGTCAGAACTGAAAACTATGAAAGACACGTTCTCTCCATATTTCTTTACATAAACTAATAATACAACAGAGTGTAACAAGAAGATCTAAAAACTCAGAGTAAATACGAAAGCTCCAAACTTTAACGACAACTGTAAACTCTGAAAGTCCACAACTCATAAACTATCATAATCTCCGAAACTCTAAAACTCTGACTCTCAGGTCTACAGTGATTATCTTAAGAAAAGATATGGGCGTCACATGCAATACTCAACTAATTCCCAGATTATTTCAAGAACAGCCGAACTAAATATGGCAGGTTGTTATAATAGCCAGAAAAAGTCTTGAACTTTCGTTTTTGACAGGAAACAAATTTTCTGCGGGGATACCAAAACCTTAGAAGGTGATGGCTCAGGCATCTCACTCATAGCATGATCTGCCGACGGCAGGTTATTGCCTGCGCATGCCAATTGGAAAAAAGTATGAATAAAGCCCATATTTTTTCCTGAAGCAATCCCTTCAAATATCACTTAGACATCCCATTAAATATTACAATCTGACTTCATTAAAAACCATTTCGGTTCTGTTACTTTGGGCTTTTCCAAAAGTAGAAATTTTCCTCTTATTCCGTTAAGTTTGAAGAGATAGGAGAGAAAAGTGAAAATGTTAGCACCGGGATTCTAACCCCGGGAACTACGCATTCTTGTTCTCCAAAATTGCGTAGAGCTGGATGCGATGTCCACCGGTGAAGCATCAGAAGCTAATGTGGCGACTAAGGCAAAGTGAACTATGTTAGCACCAGGTCACTAAAACTTAGTTGGTAGAGAAGTGCGCCGCGAATGCGTGGGTCCCGGCCTAGAATCCCGGTGGTGACATTTTCACCTTTTTTCTAGTATCGCATCAAACTTGATACTTCCAAATACTCTCTTCTCCATAAAAAATCCAGCTGACAAAAGTAAAAAAGAGTTATGCTTTTCTCTAACTCATAAATATAGGACGCTTGAACTCACAATTCTCTGATAATGATATCGATAAAAAACTCTCAAATCTGACAACATCATAGCAACACTATTATGATTATTATACCGTACCACGACATTAGAAATCAAACCACTTTCAGGTAAAATAATACCGATACAACCTAGCATACAAACTTTATTCAAGATCATTAAAATAATATAAATTTGAATCGTTTTAAATCACTGTAGTGCAAAATTTTAATGCTCTTAATGGCTATAATTGCATGCTTACAAAGAGACTGCATTAGGAGATTGCAACTTTGCACCCTTTACACCCTTTTCAGAACCGCAAAAATATAAGATTGGCTAAATGAAATTAAATAAAAGCCTTTTATGTTAGTATGTAATATCTCCATGTGGCAAATTTATTTAGTTGCTTATACAGTTTTTAATTTGCTAAGTTTAATGTTTATTTGATTTTAATTTCTTGTATAAGTTACCAGGTTTGTACCAGACGTGGGCTGAAGCGAACACATCTTTATACTGTATTCTCTGTATTAAAGAATTACATGCCAGTTCTGATATAGACCGCTTGGGTTTTCCCTCCTATAGTTAACCGTTTGCCACCTGCCTTCATGTCTTTACAATATCCGTATACTTTTGAAGTGCTCATATTATATTTATACCCCCACCCAAAAAAACCCCCAAAACATGGTCATAACCATTAAAATGTAGGCTGCTTGATTTTTGGTTTTCAAGTACTCGTCATTATATAGAAGATTTTACTATTACTATAGAGATCTAATCTTTGTGGTACACGTTCTTTGTCCTAGTTTGCCTTTAATACCCATATGCGACATCTGAAACGATCGCTTGTACCTGTGACTGGCGTGCCTACAAAAATTCTTCGAAACATTTCGTTTAATGATTAAACTCGATGGAGCCGTAAAATCTGTAAATAAAGTTTAAATTCTTAACATATTGCTGCAAGGCAGTTCTCCTACCCTTCTTTCTCTTTGAATTCTGTAAAGATCATTATCGAGATCATCATCATCATCATCATCATCATCATCATCATCATCATCATCATCATCATCATCATCATCATCATCATCATCATCACAATGATCGTCTGTTCTCTTTGGTTTCTTTCATCTGACAATATGCTATCAACAACATATCCCTCCATAAATGCACTCTTCACTCCTTCAGGCCAGCAGCATTCTATTTTCGCATACCCATCTTTTGCTCTCCTTCATAGTGGCATCATTCCAAATCACTTTGACCCTTCTCTTTCCCCCTTTCGTTCCCCTTTACACTCTAGAGCTTTTAACGGCCTGATACTCCTTTTCTATCAAAACATATCCTAGCCATCGCATTATATTTTTCACCAATGCCAATGATGAAAAAATCTTTCCCCCCTTAATTAAACACCCATGTCTCAGATACGGTCTTAATGACCTGTCTGAACCGTGGTGTATAACAAATCAATTTTTATTTTATTACCAGAGCTCATGAAAATAACGGGGGGTACGTGGGTGGGGAGGAAGAGAATTTTCCACGAGTGCTGGAATCCAATAATGAGCTTCTCCATGTAATTTATTATAAGAGAACCAATCAGTTCTTGATCTTTCAGCTGATAAACATATTCTGAGGCGGAACCATGGAAAGGTTGATGGGGTAATCACCTTCCCACTCTTCCTAGACAGTGCTGAGTCATATCGTATTAAAGTTATATCGAGTTGCTAGAAAAGATCAGTTGGGTCCCCTTGTTAGCTCATGCAGTGTTTCTGGATACAAAGCACGATTCATCTCTGCGTCCCACCAGAGCCAATCACTGATCCCAGAGCTGTCAGTAAATGCACTAATCAACATGGCAACTCCCTTCCAGCTTTAAAAGGAAAAAACACTTTAAGGCATGAAAGGAACAAGGGAGGGGGTGGGGAAGACTTCAGTAGTAAGATTTCACTGCACTTTTACCTAAAAGCTCGTTGGGAATATCAAGGCTGGGATGTCAAACTATAGCAGATCTATTCCCACGTTTACTGACAAAGTTTACTTATTAAGAGACTAATATATCGTATTGCTTTTACTTCGTCATCAGCATATTCTTAAATTGTTACACTGCTCTTACCACAGGTTTTCAAGATACGGAAAGCTTGCAATGTCAAAATCTTCTTTGTTGTGTAATTACCGCTTTGTCCTACATACATCTGTAATCTACCTTAAAATCGCTCAAATAGTAAATGGGTTACCAAAATGTGATTTATAAACACTGGTTTACTTTATCATTGCCCATTCCGAACTTTAAAACTTTAGTTTGAGTTGTTTATTTTCAGCTGTTATCAAATGGAATAAACATTCCATTGTTTAAAACAACTAGCCTAACATAAAATATCACAAAGTGCAATTTTGCATAGCTCTACTGCTACCATGACTACAACCTATACTTCATTAAGTCCCAACTTAAGTCCCATATTAACAGACATAAAATTAAAGCCACTTGGTAATCAGCTTCTTATAACAATTTTTATTTCTCACATTAAGTTTTTACCTAGAACCCTACGTAACAGAGATATTACGTGTACACTCTTTGCCACTCTCTGCCCCCAAGCGCCACACCCACTCCCATCCCATGGACGACAATCAGGGGAACAAGTTATAGTTGTTTACAAAGATGCAGCTTCAACCATCGATCTTCAAAGAGCAAATCTGCAAATCTTCTGCTACATTCATGATGCCAGTCCTAGACTTTCTTCCTTGTAAATGTCCTTCAGCTATCTATTTTCTGAGCATAGAAATGGCAAGTTTGAGATACAAGGTCTAGTTCTTGTCGGGATATTTAATCTTGCAATTTACGAGTTTGGATCCATCTTATTACAGCTCCAATGAAATAAAAAACTGCTAGAGCAAATACTTGTCAATGGCTGACTAATGCTCTCCAGAATACTTGCGTCTATGCAGCTTGCAAGTCATTTATAAATTTCCTTAAGAGAAGCGATATCTGACATAACCGTAGTTATACGAGTGTAAACAGCGAACGATATGCTGTGTTGCAAGATTTTGGCAATAATGTAGACGATAAGTGGGAGGTATATAAATTAGCAATAAAAGAGAAAAATCTAATAGTTTTGCAAAAATGAGGTACACACAGCATGAGAAGGGGATAAGGCAGGAGGTAGAAGGTAGCTAAAGGTAGAAGACCGCAGGCAAAAACAACTTATCATATCAGATAGCTGTATAGAAAGCAGAGATTGACTGAGGGACAAAGAAAAGATTTAGGGCAGGCAAAAAAAATAGTGGAGATGAAAATAAGGGTTAAACCTAAAGAGGCAGTCACCCGAAATGATAACGTGTTGTGAGAAAGATAGTGGGTGCCCAAACTAGGTCAACAATTTCGATCAAGGCGCAGCGGAGAGGCCATTGCCTTCTTCAGAGTCATAGGGTGTCAGCTAGGTGGAACACACCAAGGAATTGTTGATTCAATCCGAATCATCCTTATCTATTGGTTTCCCTAGTGATCTGGTATCCACCGCATAATTTAAATTTTAGAGAAGTCACTACAGAAGAAACGGAATCCATAAGGTTGCTTACTGCGACGAAATAGTAGGAAATGCTAAAAATGCAGCACCAAATGTAGAAAAACACCAAACAATACTGTTGGACACCTACAAGATGCAAGAGTGTCCTCTTAGGACGACAAAATGTTGTGTTAGTTAAAATTGCCGAGAAGGATAACATATCATATCGTAACACCTGCCGACGGATCACTCTCAAGAAAGGTTTGGGAGATGACTCTACTGGGAAGTTTACGGGAGGTCGTTGATGCAAAGCTCGGATAAGAGCAGGAAAAATGCAGAGGAACCACATTTTATGCAGAGGAAATTTGTAGCCTTCGCAACATGCTGAAGCATCGCACTCGATTCTAATGTCCTTTTGCTACGAGCTTTATTGATCTTAAAAACGTTGTGACAAAGTACAAAATTGCATACCCCAGAAGTTTATTAGTGTCTTTTAAAGTATTTATCTCGCTTGTGCCGCCGTGGTCTAGTGGTTAAGGAATCGGACTCACATGCCAGAGGTTGTGGGTTCGAATCCCGCTTAGCCCGATATAAAGACTATCGGTTGGGGAAGGCAACGGGAGACCACCCCTGCAAATGTGCCCTCTTCCCAGGACATTGCTCACTCTGGCTTGGCAATAGTCTACTCTCGAAATCGAGTATGCCACAGAAAAAAAAGTGTCGATTGTAGCTAATGCGTGAAAACCAAATCTGGCATTATTTAATATTTCAACGTTGTTACTAGCATACATAAGCTGCATTATTTCACCTGTACCATTTCTGTTTAGGTTAAGTATGTCAACATCCTCAATAAATAAAAAACCCTTAATATTCAGTGAAGGAAAAGGGAGAGGTTTATGGACTCATATTCGACTGATGATGACATGCTCATTTCAGAAACTGTTGGAACAAACTACGAACATAGTTGGACTTACAACTAATGTTGAAAAGATGACGTTTTAATGAACGTACTGGCAGTAAGACACCAATGCCAGTCGGGCATGAACCAGTTGAACAGCAGCGACATTTACTTATCTGGGTAGTATAATACGTAATAATGGCGATGCTGAAGTCTGAAAGTTATATGCAGGTTATGTGAAAGTTGCAGTGTTTGGACGCATGAACCTCACATGTTTTTGAACATAATAAAAACCGTGCTGTTGCTTGTGCAAACTCATTGTATTAAAAGTTCTAAGATGTTACCATCTGAAACAAAAACTTATTCCGCGAATGATTTTTTATAGTTAATAAAATAAACTTTGATGTTTCGACCTTACACCAAATTGGAGATATGTACGAGTAGTGGTTCCGCCGTGGAGAGATCTACGTGGGTCGTACATCTCATAGATAATTTAACTAACATGTCCTCACTTTCATGACCGTTATGAGAAAAATGCAAGGAAAGATATAATTGGCGGTTGAATACCATCTCTTGAAGAATCGCCAATGTTGGCAATATCAATAAAGAGTGAAATCTCTCAATGCAAGCCAAATTTCTTTAAGCAGAAATAATCTGTTTTTACCTCAGAAAGTTTTGAAACGGAGCCTAAAGTTTTACCTTTTATTATTATCATTTGCTTCCTTGCAGGTCGTAAAAACTCCCTACTACTACTATATTTTACATATTATAACTTCCAGTCCTGCCTTTTCTTTATATACCCGTTAAGTCATTAAACTTCATGTAATACGTCTTAAGAGAATCAACGACACGCTTCACTAAATCCAAGGTAATTTTCAAAGTACAACTCTTATGGGTTTTTAATTTTTCCAGACCTCAATAAATTATTTTAAACATAAATTCTGCATTGGCATTTGTACCTTGTAAGATTACATTTGTATATGTATGCATCTTTGGGTAAAATGCTACATTTGCTATGGACATTGATCTCTACTACATAAAAACAGTCGTGTTTGCTTGGGTTTTTCATAAATAATGATGTTGGGGTGCTTAAATTGAGGTATCCTTTTTACGTTGCACTAGCTTTCATGTCATTTTAATGTCAACTTTAAAGGTCCTTAAGTTTTGGTTATTAATTTGCACCTGAAGGGATCCAGGCAACATTGTATCCTGTCAAGTTTGAAGGGATCTACGAACAGAAGAAGCTGCAGCGCATTCCGTCGCTAAAAGTTGGCTCTACAGGACGTCCTATTGTGACCTGTCATCATCCATTACATGAATATTGCCAGGCAATCTTGAAACGTTTTTAGGAAGAAATGTTTTTATAATGTCTTCTTTGTCTGTCTGTCTGTCTGTCTGTCTGTCTGTTTGTCTATCTGCGTAACTGGATCCGAACCTTGCGTCCACTCATAGGAAAGTGTAACAAATGGCGTCAATGTACGAGAATTTGCAAAGCAACTTAAGGGGTTGAAGTTGTCGTACTCTAAGGGAGGTACAAGGCTTGCTAATGTATGTAATATTACCACGACGTAGGCAGTCTGAATAAAGGTGACTTTGTTCCTTACTCAAGCAGCCGACGTGGGCATGTCACCGTATCCCTAGCTTCCTGATAAGGTTAGTTATCTCCATATAAAAGGAGATTTTACCTGCCGGAAGGAGTCCAGGTAAGTATTTTTGTAGCAATTGAATTATTTGATTCCTGACTGAGGCCATAGTAAAGATGAGGGTACGACTCGTGATAGAGTCAAAAAATTCAGTTCCACCTTCTTTAGAATAGAATTGTAATGCACCATTAGAACTAAAGAGCAGTTTCCTAATGGCTCTTTTGTCGCCTCTGAATTAAGCAAGGAGACCAGACATTTCACAGAGCCCAACACTTGATCTTGTGAAAATATCAATTTTGCAAAAAATGGCTAACTCGAATGTCGCCTGAATTATAACTTTCGTAAATCGAATGAATCCTTAAGGCGAACAAAATCTTACAATTACCTTATAAGTAATTCTGCTGCTTAGTTTAAACATTTATTGACACAAAAAACTTCGAATGTTTACTGTACACGTAAGAACATTTTAAATCAAAGAGAGATACACGGAGAAGAAGACTCCAAACTTTCTTATGCTAGTTCAAAAAGATATTTAAAAGGCCAGATCAGTTTGCGCAATGTCGTGATTGCTGCCGTGGAAGGAGCGAATAATATTCAAGCGAGTTTGGTCAGAAATCAACAATTTCCAAGACACTGACTTCTCATTTCTACTACCAAGGCTAGGTAAATCAAAGTACAAAAAACAGTTTTCTTTTCAGGTGGATTTGATTTTCCATTCTTCTTAAGTGAAAATTCTCGGACTCGGTATATACACGCTACACTATTGTGCAAAACCATGTAAATGCCATTGATTAACGGATTTAGTTTGATGAACGTTTATACTTCTACAGAAAAATGAATTAATTTACTACTATAGAAACATACTATGATTTTGTCAATTTCTATTAATTTTTCGCCAGAGCGTGTTATCCTCACTCCAAGCAACAAAATCGATCAAAATGGTTCAGTTACTAAATAAAATTACAAAACATATCGTGGATAGGGTGGTAAAGTGCTGGCCGACTTGACTGGTTGGCAACCTTAAACCCTCCCGTTGAAATGCTTGTGTTACCTACATGTTTATCACTGAAGTTTCATAGATGACAGAGGATGTCCTATTTATAGAATGAATTTCTTCGTAACGTTTTGTATGTCATTTAATACAATTTCAGCTTGAGATACAAGTATAGGTAGGATTGAGTACAGCAATCTAAGTCTGTTTAATGGCAGTCTTGACTATTCATACGGCTTCGATAGTTTTGTTTTTTCTTGCCTTATAATTCGGCTCTATACCAAGGTGTAAAAACAGATCTCCGCATGTTTTGGAGAAGCGATATCTTTGCTACAGGCCTACAAGAAATACGACAAAGCTGAGTGCCAATGCCCAAAGGCTGATACACAACACAAATTGGTTGACCAAGTTTCATTAAAATTATTTTTAATAACGATTGGCTTGATTGTTACCTGAATGAGGATGTTTAGTTCTTCTTGTAAGTTCCTACGTCAGAACAGATTTTCCAACAAAAATTCGGCTGGCGTGCACAATAAATTGTGAAAAATATTATGTCAAAATTAAGTGTCAGATGGCTTTTAGATTTTAAAGAGTTGTTACCAAAGTGGCTTGTACCTTGAGAGTGCACAAAATAGACTTTCATTCAAATAAAAATTAGTGATTAGTTGCGATATTTAGTTTTTATCTGCACCATGTGGCTGAAAGTGCGACTTGCAGCAACACGTTGTGTAAAATTGAAGTAACACTTTCTGGCTGCTTCTTCTAATTTGAAAATTCAGTGTTATTTTATGTAACTCAGGACAGGACAAATCTACTTTTTTAAACTGAAGTTTAGGGTCTTCTTAGAGTTAAGCAGATGTTAAGCATAGATGCGGTTCAAGCCAGTGGGCTAAGACTTATCTCAGTGACGTTTCAGTGATCTTGTCATCGTACGTCACAGGCTATCAATAAATATTTCTACTTTGCTTTACGTTGTCTTTAAATTCTGCAGTAGCAACATGTTCAAGTCACAAGTAAGAAAGGGTCTTTGTCAACTCATGGGATCAATCTTCATGCGCCAAGTTATGACTTAGCAGGGATATTAATATCTAATGTCATTTTTATTATTGTGTATTTTTTAAAATTTATTTAGCATCGTTCTGATATTTCATTCAATCAATCAGTCAATTAATCAATCAGAGTATCCTGCCAGTGATCAGGCGTAGGCAGCAGTCGTCACTTCCTTCTGTCTGTCTTGTTTCATCATTGCGATTATTTTCAGGGGCTTGAAACCAGTTGCTCGTTCCATCCAACCTAGGAATGTCAAACGTTGGGGACATCTTGCTCTCTTTCCAATGATGCGACCAGTCAGTGCTAAATCTTCCAGCTTCCTTTTTCTCAGCACATGACCAACGAAATGTACCTGTCTATTTATGATTGTTTGCAGCAAGTGTATGTGCTTATCTGCATGACGTAGTACCCCTTCGTTGATATTTAGCTAAGACTTAAACTCGCGGATCAAAGTTTTTTCCTTGCCTAATATATCGTATAGATTTCAAGGATTACTTCATACGATATTTGTGAAAGGAAAAGTCTAAAACAAGTTTGAATGAGATAAAGCATTGTGCACAAGCGTCTTGAAGCGTAAAGATTTATTTTAGCAATGTTCAAAACAAATACTTGCAGCTTTTGAGAAGATGAGGCATTGGCCGAAGAAACGCGCAATTATCCAAGCTTGTATGACAAATCTAACAAGGGATAAAATGAACAAGAAAGAAATAATAATAGAAAGAGGTAGGTCACCTAAAGAACGATCATCAGTCCCATCTCTGGAATCTAAGTGTGAAAGATTCCAAGACGGTTTAGATACCTAACGATCTCTCGCACCTACTACCGTCTCTTCTTCATTGTATTACGTCTTCTTTTGCGTCTTCGAGTCAGCGTACGCAGCAAAGCAAGGTCCTCTAAGTTATACGTATCTTCTGAATTTAACTAGATCTTTTTCTGGTAACCCATAATTGCAATGAACTGCAAGCGATCTTCCTAGGTGAAAGCTTGAATCGGATTTCGGTAACTAAGATAAGAGTAGCGACTTTAGTGACATAGTATTGACTTAAGGCTTATCGAAAAGTTGTAAAGCCCGCTTTATTATTTTCTTATATTTCCATGTCAATCATCATGAAATTATGTTTACTGTGTGTGCGTCGAACCTTTATGTCAGGGTATCTCTCCTTGACATTATTTTGCAGCTAACTATGAAATTTATAATTCGTTTGTCTGCTCGAGAAAGTATTACATTTTTACTGAATATTTTACTTACTTTATATCATCCAATTGCATTTGGCGATTCGACGTCTCAGGATTTTATTCAGACGTTTTCTCAAACAATCATGGAGGTCAATGGAACTTCATATCAGCGTTAATCATGGCGGGTTACCGACCAGATGAAAGCATTCATGTGACTGCTCAGAAAGACAAGCTTCGAGCTTTTATCGAAGAATAAGTGTCGTCTCCAATACTTTATCACTGGAAGACCATCTTACTGAGTTATACAGTAGGTATAAGAAGTGTTGGACATGGCAGTTGGTAGGAAAAAAAAGGTGATCCACCATTGATCTCACGAGTTCATGTGCTCTCTGCCTTCCCAAAAACCTATAGGAAGATTCTTTGAACGGACAACACATCGGTGTATCAGTTAACTTTCTATATTTATTTGCCGATGATTCTAGTTAATTAAATCGGATGATTTGTTTTTGGAATACTTATTACTTTCGCTTCATGATAAAAGATGTTGCTAAAGTAACTGTTCAATTGTCTGGTAAACATTTTCACTTTTCGCAAAAGTTGACAGTGACATCATTGGTAGAAATTATCCCTCACTGTTTCCACCAATTTTATAGCCGCAGT
The DNA here is from genome assembly GCA_010016065.2 of Carybdea cf. marsupialis auct. non (Linnaeus, 1758). NCBI lineage: Eukaryota > Metazoa > Cnidaria > Cubozoa > Carybdeida > Carybdeidae > Carybdea > Carybdea cf. marsupialis auct. non (Linnaeus, 1758). The sequence goes on from JAAAKL020008774.1 coordinate 15,018, forward strand.
AGAGGTGAAGTTAATAATTTGATGTCTTGTTAGTTGACTCACCACGAATGGCAGGTGTTCAAGACATTCTAAAACCATTCAGCGTCTGGTAGGAGATATTAGTGGCTAGAGCTGTCACTCAAAATTCACGATAACATGTCACATTTTCAAACAAGACCTTAGATCTCCAAATATGTATGCGGGAGTTTTCAAGAATGGCTTTGTAATAGCGATGTAAAGTCACAAATCCCATACCAGTTCTCAGGTAAGTATGAAAACGTTTTTGTAAGTGATGAAACGCTTACAAGCTACTTTATTCCAAACATTATTTATACTACACTAGCCTCCCAAAAGTATTTAAACACTTGCAACAAAAATGGCGTTCTGCGAAACAGTAAAACATGTAACCATGTTTCACTGAAAGAATTCCGTGCCAAAATAGAGCCAGGTTTTGTTAAAATTTTTACCAAAGGCACCTTTTACGTTCTATTAGATGATATATACAAATAAATTAGGTTTTTCTGCAAAGTATCATAATATTTCAATTCATCTACATGCAATGCCGAAACGTAGAGAACTTTCGTACGAGGATCGACTGCATGTAAGATTTTTGAAGGAAAGTGGTTTTTCGTATAG
>JAAAKL020008775.1:0-15631 GCA_010016065.2 Carybdea cf. marsupialis auct. non (Linnaeus, 1758)
TGTCATATGCTGGAAAAGGTACAGTTATTTATTTTTGTAGGTAATCTCATGAGAATGGGTAAAGACATTGACTTGAGTTAATTCGCCCCTTCATCCGATTTACCTGGCGATAGTAAAGCTACAACGTTGGCCATTTTCCCTGTGAAGTATCCGTGTCTCCTGCAGCTCCCATCTGGTAATTTTGAAACATCGATTTCGGAGAGCAACGTACAAGACCCCCTAAAACCATGGGGGGGGGGGATGTCAGATGCCACGTAAAGCTTTGGTGAAAGCGCCTGTTATGCGGGCACTGTCTTGTACGATTTTTTTAGGTCTTGGTCAATTTTCTATGAATTATCAAGAATTTCGTCCAGGGTTGTAGGTGTTGTTCATTAACAATGAGAAAGACCATCAAAAGTTTCTGTGTGTCTTAGTGAAGGGGAGATGAGGTAATTAGTACCTTTCTGATGCAACGTCCTGATAAAATTTGCTCATAGGAGAATCACAAACCAGCATGGACAAAAGTGGCGATCTGCGGGGGCGGTTAGAGTCTGGATAAACAAGTTGTATGGATGGAAATGCTATTTACTGGTTAAAGTTTTTTATTCAGTTGTACATCAGTACCTACTCTGCAGTATCTGAAGACTCTGGGAGGTCTTCGGTATCCATAAAATTCTTTGATTCATTCTTTGATCCATTGTACCTGCTTTCATGGAACTAACTACTATGGTAATATTCACTTTTCACTTATGACCCCAACCAGTTCGGGTTGCGTTCCAAAGTGTTTACATGATATGGGATCCGTACTTTTCCACTTTCAAAAGAGTTCCCAAACTGATACGGCATCAGACTCCAGCATGAACGGGTTCCGTGTAACTACAAGGCCGATCCGTACCAGTTGTGGTAGGGATCCATGTTGACCTTTTAAAGTGCAACTCAATAGCATACTTCATTTCCACTTCATTCGCAAATCACAAATCGCGTGCGATCTTTTGTTTGAAATTCGCATGCGAGCGTTCAGAATGCTATTTTAACCAAATCGCATTTTTTGCGAACGATCTGATGCGGAAGGACGTTTCTGAGAAGGGATAACAATCGGAGACCATCATTTGCTACAGACAGCCATAGAGCAAGGAGTTAAAATTTGATGCAGGAATTGTAAAACTACGTTACTAACTTTGAAAAGGCAACAAAACGTTGGACTACAGATTTAGTAGGGATCATTAGTGTTCACTCAAATAGAGTGCTCTGGGGTAAAAGCTGTTCAGAGTACCGAAACAAAAATATGTAAAGATCTGGATGGATTAAAGTCGTATCGTTGGAACCTTTTCCCCCTCTTGTTAGATAAAAAAGTTTTAAGTAGAACTTGCTAAACCAAGTATTGGACAACTGTCAACCCCCACTCCTCCTTTGTCGATAGGCATCGAACATTAGTTTGAGAGAGTCTCAGTGATAATGCTGTTTACTGTAGAATGCCCTAATCGATAGCTGAAAGCTATTGTATAATGAGAATCACCCGTTTCAAGCTACTGAAAATCATTAATGGCTTCCCTATCTCGTATCAATGATCAGATTTCACTATCAAGGATGCAACTAGACGAAGCAGTTCTTCAAACACCACTGGGGACGCTCGGAAATACTTTCGTGATCTCCAAGATGCATTTCCCTGACAAGATTGGTATATTCCCCTTGTCCTTTCACCTTTGAAGAATGAGACGACACCAACATTTCTTTTTATATTTTAATCTTTTTCTTTGCTGTCTTCTTCGAAGTAGAAGCAGTAATAAAACCCTCCTGCTACAAAATGCTGCCATGTTCAAAACATTTTGAAAGAGGTGATGACAAATCAAGAACACATGTGCTCTTTTGCGACAAATAACTGAGAGAATTCATGTCCTTGGCTATTATAACATTCAGATTTCGTGCGAACTCATGTTAAGTGTGTATTGAATTCGCAAGCTTTCACAAATCGCAAATCGCAAATTCTATGCGATTTGCGATTTGTGATTGAAGTGGAAATGGGCCTTTAGGAATGTGAAAAAACTTGAAATGTTAATCAAACACCCACACATTTGTCTTCGTGCAATAAAGACTCCTTTTGCTTTAATCTTGCTTGTTTTCTTATAACGTTGAAGCTAATTTTACTGAATTCTGCCCAGAAAATGGTAATGAATTTTAATCAATTAAGTTTTATTCAACATTTAATGAATTTTGTGTGTTGGGCGTTGTAAGAGTTTGGTTCGAACAATTGCATACCGTCTGTATCAAAAGGAAGCCTTCATTATACAGAGGCGCGTATTAAAACGAGCTGCTGATGTATAAATTTCCAACATTGGTTGAAGATAAGATACTCATGTCTAAACTTTCATAGCTCATTTTATTGATTTACTTAAACAATGTATTTTCTGCATACATTAGCTAATGGAAGTTATTTTTCTTCCGTAAGGCGATCCAGTCAATCGGAAGCATCTAAGAAAACTAGAGGCCCAAGTGTTCTCAAGGAAGGGTCTGAAGAGGAAGGGTTTGAAGAGGAAGGGCAGTACGAGTATATTGATAGCGTCCAAGCAAAGAAATTTGCTTCTCTCAATCAAAGATTGGACGCCCACCATAATGGTAAAGCAACCCCATCACCCCCTCTACCATTAAGAAATATCCAACATAAACAAAAAGAGGAGGTAGAAAAAGAAGAAGTACAGTCCCCACTTTATCTGAAAAGTGTTGAGGATCAGTATTTAGTAATCCTGCCCAATGACCGAGAGGTACAGTCGTTGTCGTAATACGATATCGATGATGCAAGGAAAGACTCAAAGTCTTATTACCTGACAGAAGAGATTAAAAAGGTTAAATTGTCATGTATTTGAATGGATAATGCATCCTCTTCGTTCCAGAAGTAACAATGGAAGGAATTGTTTATCAAGAGTTTACGTTTGCCATGTTAGTCTATAAGACAAGTGAAGTAATGTTCATTGTCAGAAACTGGAACTCACTCACACTGATTGCAGCAGCTGAAATAACTGACCTATTGTCCTGTATAGAAGGAGATGACTCAACAGTAAAAGGTAACGCTAAAAATAGAAACGTGGTATCTGTGAACAGAAAGAATAGTAACGTGTACGAGGAAGATTTTTGGGACTGCTAGTGCTGTTTAGAGCTTGTTAAACCCAACCCAGACCTTTGTATTTTTTCTGTTTTCTCATTAAGGACTTGTTCAATGCTTCTGAGACGTTTTGATATGCCCTTAAATAGTATTTTGATAAAACTTCCTCTCCCAAATTTGCTAATTTAACCAATTTTTCCTACAAGTCATGTAAATATCTTTGTGCACTCAGTTGTACGTTTATTATATTTTTATCATCTTACTAAACCTAAACAAAGATGGTAGTAAGTTTTGGCATTCCAATGATAGATTACCTAGCGGTGTGTAAGTAGTTGTCAAATGCCGGCTGTCTGACATCATCACCTCTACTTCCGCCGATAGACTCATTTTTCTAATGTCAAAAAATATCCCGTCAGTTTTCGTAGCTAAGTGAAAAATATTGAAAGTGATCAGAAATTACATAACTGCAGGAGTACTGTCAACTACCCCTACCCTTACGTTTCAAAAGAAACCCGTCTTGATAGATTTAACAAGGCCAGAAAGTTTTTGATTATTACATTCATATATTGTTCAAGTGGCACTCTATGAAGCATAGTTCTATCCATGAATTTTCTCGTTGCTGCTTTCCTTGATCATACTACAGCGCCGGTCTTTCTGGTTTGAATTTAGAAAGGTATAACGCCGATTATTTTGGTTTCCACTTTAAAAACATGAATACTTCCTATCCAAGATTTAAACGAGCTCCACTTCCACGCACTTACTCTCTTCAACGAAAGCAACCTTAAATAGAAACTAGTTTTTAAGATGAGTGTAACTCTCAAAAGGTTTGATTGAAGTAACATGGGTTTAACCTATGGCCAAAGGAACCTTAAAAACTGAAACTAGATTTTAAGTTGAGCTAAAAATTTGAATGTCTGGGTTTACCTAACTTGTAGCTGTTATCTGTGGTAGGGCGTGGAACCGGATCAAGATGTCGCTTCTTCTAATGCATCTCGTCATAGTAAGTGGATTTATTGAATGTAGGTCCTTATACAAGACAGTTTGAATTCCTTGCCGGTCGAACACTATGCATTAAGAGACCGTCTTCAAATGACATTTGACACCAAGATGCCGTCTTCCAATGGCATTTGATATTAATACGCCGTCTTCAAATGACATATCAGTTGTGTTTGATGCTCGATCATATGTAATCAATTCACCAGAGCGTAATTTCATACTTGGTATTTTTCTCAAGTTTCCCAGAAACTCCCTCCCTCCCCTCCCTGAACATTAACAGAGAGGGTTTGAGTTTAACGGGCTAGTTGTTACACCCTTAACACCATTAAAAGGGGAAGGACTTTGTAGGGGTACCTTATAGGGGTTTATATGGGGTTGAGGCTGTGACTGAACAGTAACGTCAGAACCAGATAAATCTCAAAACGCACTTAAGCCCTTTGACAATGCACAGGAGCTGATAACCCAAACATCTTCGAGAGTACTCAGCTAGCCAATCCAACAACTTCATGGAGCATTACATTTTAGAGGCTAAGTCGAGTTTAGGGGTGAAAGAGTTTTGTCACAAACAATATAGCAATTAGTCAACACAAGTTTAAACAGCTATCACTGCTTGTTTGACGTTCAAATTACGTTATCATATCTTAAACATGGATTACAATAAACTTTGTGGAATGAAGTTAGAGGACGTAAAGAGGTTTCTTCGTAGCCAAGTGCAAAGAAATAAAGGAAGAAAGGAAGAACTAGTTGTGAGAGGCCTCATGCAATACGAGAAAGACATACTGGTCGTGCAAACAGCCGAACAAGTTCAACGGGAAATAGCGTCAACGTACCATATTGATAAGTTACTGATGATACCACCATTACCACCATATACCAGCATAAGACCCTTAAGGGATAATAAAAGTGGCTCTCTTTAAAAATAAACCTGTCACATTCTCGACCTCCAGAACAGTCAGACACAAAAATACTATCCAGAAAGTGAGGTGTCAAGTAAAATTTGAGCGTGTTATGGTACTTATATTCTGATAAGGTGACAGCTTGGGAATTAATTACTTTAGATCGGTCCATGAACTATTTCAGTGCAAATTATAACAGACCTCGTCCTTTGGAATTACTTGCGAGACTTTTTAGAAGTGAAGAATGCTTTGCATCCTTTGGCAACCATTTCAGTCAAGTCTTACCGAGGGCACCACTCAACAATCTTATCCAAGTTGTAAAGACGTTTGAATACGTTGATTGCGCTATGTCAAACGGACCTGTTATATCTTCATGTAACAGGCTTATTTTTAAGGCTGATGAGCATAAGTAAAACCCTATCATCAGGTCCACGTTTTTTGTACTTCCCTGTACAACTTTCCAAATCTACACGTGTAGCTGACACAACGCCAATGCATGACCTTAGGGGAGTGTTGCATTAGTAGATCTATCAAATGTAATCAAATTGATTAAGGCTAATGTGAAATTTCATCTTCTTGTATGATCTGTTTTGTGCCCATGAAAATGGTGGCAAACTCAAACCTCTGCACTAGCTGTTGAGTTTTGTAGCCTGCTTTGAGAGAGAATGAGAGAGCTGTTTCTCCTTGCCAGTGGTGAAATAACTGTATAGGGCTCTTCACATTTCATTCTTCACTCGCAGTCATGACCCACCATGCAACAACAAGAATCGCGCTGTGGTTTTGCTTTCGTCCTTCTCGTAGCTACTGCACCTAGTTAGGGCTGATTGACTTCCAGCTTTAAGACATGAACTTTGTCATCCATATCAATTCAGGGATCAGGGTTTTCATTGGTCTGCTCCCAGGCGATAAAATAAGTGAAGTATATCTTATCTGATAAGCAAGATACCCATACGAGCCCCTCGAATGTTTTTCTCTTCATACACATTATCCACCTTTCCACTTCCTCACTAAGCCTGCTGTTACTCTCATAACAGAACAAACACAATGGAGGTACACTCGCGCACTCAAACTTACATGTCTTCTGCATATCACACAGACCCTTTTTGCACTTCCTGAACTTGTAATTACTATTGGTAAATCCATTAAGTGCGTAGTTTCTTTTGACTATAGCAGCGTTCACAACAAAACGGCTTTACTCAAAACCGTTGTAAAGCAAAAGGGGTTTGAGAACGGTTCTGAGAACGGTTCAGACTGAGAACACTTTTTATGCTATTTGCCTAAGACAAGATGATGGGTGAAAGCTGCAGACTAACTGTGCTCGTTGTCTTACTTCTCGCAATTTACCGTCAGACTGGTTGTGCCACGTTTACTGCTCGATGCCATTTTTCGAATCGACATGTATCGAGGCTCCTTAAGCTTAGTTTCCTACGTAAATGGAATGGATAGAAAGAATTCCCGAAGTTTTATTTCTTATTTTAGTGGAGAAGTGGTGCAACTTATTTGCCTCCGCTGTGCGATTATTATTTATCTCCTCTGCGTGAGACGTAAAAGGCAAGTTCTGGGAAACGATTTTAACTTAAGCCTTAAATGTCCAAGTTTTAATTTATGCAAAATCGGTTCTTTTTCTTGAGACGGTTTTTGAAGCCTGCTCCTTAACCGTTTTGGGTAAAACGGTTTTGAAACCCGTTTTGAAAACGGTCATGAAGATCTTGCTCAGTCTAAACCGACTTGAACTTTAGAACCGTACTCAAAACCGTTTTAAGCCTTGGCGTGAACGCAGCTGTTATCGTTAAATAATTGGTGTTGTAAGACTGGATCAAAAATATGGTGGAAAACAAATTTGTTAGATGTAGTACTTTCGATTTCAATGACTGTAGATAAAAGACTTCTGTCTACCTCTTAACCATCCCTACAATGCAGAATTGGATACACAGCCGATATGTCGAGTCGGTGTGCTCGCACTTATTAACTACAAAATAATTTATTTAAACATAAGACGATTGCGTACTAGATAGTAAAACAATCTGTTGTTCTTGCCAGTTTGTTGCTTCATACCTATGGTGGTGTTGCTCTAGACAGCTGTTTTTGTAATGACGCAGTGATTGTAGTTATAAGTAAATTAAAACTTCTTTTATCATTATATTGCAACCCGTTATACCAACACTACACCTGTTAGCCTTAATATAGGGTATGTAACGTATGGAGGGGAAAAATTCTATCTGGCTTCATTTTGACTATTCACATCGTGTATTATTATTATTCGTGAACATGTGCGGTTCATCTTGTCAACCTTGTGTTCCCAACAAAGTCTCTCTGAATTTTACGATATGCACATAATATTCCTGTCCTACAATATCTCCAAGTTCCCAGGATTGATGTTTGTAGAATTTGTCGATTTTAGTGACATACGCTGTCCTTTAGTGGGTTATTTGTTAATCATATGTAGTGTTCCAAGGAGTTTCTGACTGGAGTTCAACTTTTTAATTGCATTTGGTCACCAAGCTAGGTCAGGTGTCTACCATTTTTGATAAGGTTCAAGGATTGCATTTTTGTCTGTTGGTTTTGATGTTTTTAATTTTTTAAAGTTAATTTAGCTATTGAAACTTTGTTCACTTGACAGAAATGTAACATCATTTTGTCATGTGTCAGGAACTCTTTCAAGTTTCGAAATTTTCACATTTGTTTATATGTCTTTTATACGTTATTTAAAAGAGAAGGACAACATGAGTACGATGCTGAAAATTATTACCCGATATGTCCAAATGTGGAGATGTTTTAAATTGTTCTGTTGCACATCATTGAAACAGCACGATTACCTTAACATGAAACTTTTTCCTCCTTTCACAACCAACCCATTTTAAACCCTGTACATTGGCACGAATTATCACGAAGTTCTCAAGGACAGTTTTTTCAACAGACATTGCATTTTATACAGACACACGTTGTCTACGAGCTTCGCATACGAACACAAATACTCCGATATTAGAAATTATCTAACATTGAAGAGGTTTTAACGTTAATACACACTAAAAATTTTCAGGCGAAACAAGGATAACTGAATAATAAGGAATGAAAATGAAAGGGTACAGGCCTTCCTCTCTCTTCTTGTAATGTTTTTGTACTTTTTTTGTCATGCACCGTATGATTTACTACGCTTTATCCTCATATTCACAAATAGTTTTAGAACGAATTTAAAGTCTATTGATCCGTACAAAGTAAAGGAGGTAAATATCAAGTCTTGTCCAGTTAACTTTTTAATATTCATGCCTATGCAGTTGGAACCCACAAAGGTGCACCTATTGTCTACGAAAAACGAAGGTTATAAGTGCAAAGGAGGAAAAGTCAGCAAATCTTAACTTATATATGGAAATATTATATGTGGAAAATGGCGCTGACAAAGCTGATAGAGAAAAGGAAAAAATAGGTTGCTTGTGGTAGTGAGAATTTGGCATCGACTTCCCTGTTTGTCGGCTTAACTATTGCACTATTTAATGTCGCAGTTTTCGGTGTGGCAGATCCTGGATTCGATCCCCGCCAGCGCCGTATGAACTTAATTTCATTAAATTATATATATGTATGTGTATAGATACAGTAGTGTACCACCCAGCAAAATTTTCGAGGTAGGCGGCGATATCATAGGATTTTGTAATTTTAACATTATTTTCTGTTCATATTAAAATCAAGATTACTTCATTGATGTTTAATACTTGTCGGATTTGCTATGATGCAGCAGCCATGTACCCTAAAGATAAGAGATTTGCCTAAACTTCATGTCAATCCTGGCAGGGCGTTTGCTCGTGCTCTTCTGATTGTGATATCGAGGCTAAATTTATCAAAACGAGAACAAGATTATTTGCCCATTTCTCCACACACTCAGTGTTTATCAGATTGTGGTTGACAGATGGTTTTTAATGGCAAGAAACAGTTTTCGTTATAAAATATGTCATTTATGCGAAAAAGGCGTCGTAATATCAGTAACGTCCTCATTCAAGGTACGTATAGCGAATATTCGGGGTTCGTTATTTGTGCACTGCTTACTATATGAAAGCAAATTATTTTCGAAACTTAACATCGATTTTATCTGGCAGTAATCTTCACTTTGTGGGCATCATCATCAATGATGTTTTGAACGACAGTCTGGTTCATGCGTTTCCGCTATATTGTTCGCTCAACATCCAGTGCACGATGATTCTGTCACAAAAGTGGATATTTTATTTTTCTGGAAAGAGGAACTTGTGCATCATTTTCTATCCAGGGTTATTAGGTACCAGGGTACCAGGGTTGTAGCCATTTGGTAACGTAAATAGGAGGCATTGAGTTTGTCTAAAGAATAAGCCGCAAAATCAAATGTATTACATTTCTATACATTTTTCTAACATAATCAATATTTCACATATGAAAATGTTTATAACTCGACCTTACCTACTATACTGTTTTTATTTCCTTGTGGATAAGAATTGAAGTACAAGCGGTGTTTTGAGTTCGTAGCCATATGAGTTTTAATGATATATATATATATATATATAGTTTCAATAATATTTATATATATAGTTTCAATGATATTTATATATAAAGTTTCAATGATATTTACATATATAGTTTCCACAACATTTTGATAGTTATGTTATCAACTGTGAGAATCGTTTTTCTTTCGCTCCCTTTTGAATAGGTTAAATGTTTGACAAATTATAACACTTGTAGTTTACATAAACAGGGACAAAAATATTTTTGGTGAAGGGAGGGGGGTTATAGCTAAGAACATCAGAAAGGGCCACTAGTGTAGGCTTACGAGGTACGATCTTAATGGCCGCGGGTTCTTCAAATCCGCTATCGTAAATCGTGGTAATAAGAGGGCTATAAAACAGTCGGAAAAATATAGAGAGGACCTCTTTTATTGTATCACATGCTTGTTATCATAAACCTGTGGTTTGAACTCTTAGAAAGAGGGCGATTAGAAAACTCTTGTCTACCATCCCGGCTTGAGTTAAGGCCAAATGCCAGGAGCCTCTCTGCAATAATCTCGCCCCTGCCGTGTTATTGGCCAACAGAGTACCTCGCCAAGGGACAATGCCCATGCGCCAAGCAGTTTTTAATGGAAGAGATCTTTCTGATAACCCATGCGGGTCTACCGATACTCTGCTTGAGACGGCAGTGAACGCAAGTGGACCAAGGCCTAACACCAGGCTAACTAACAAATCAACAGCCTTGACCCTTTATTTGGAGCTCATGCAAGCAATGGTTTATTTTTTGTGCTTGGAATATCCGTACAACAAATGACATCGAGCCCTTAATAAGACCTGAAAGAGAAACTGCCGCAATCTGTTGCGAGCTAGAGAATGAGGCCATTGAAAGACAGTGAATTTCAAGGACTTTACAGCGAAAAGTTAGTTGAGAGAAGACACACTTCTGAAGTGGAGGAAAAGAGGGAGGCTTTGCGATCTCAAGCAGGGTAGCTGCTCAAGGTATCACTCCAACGCCAATCAGCAAGAGATTCATGTCAATTCCCATAAAGCTAACGGGATGAATCAATCTAACTCTCATTAGTGTATATGGGCCAACCATGATCTCAAGAAGAAAAGAGGATTTCCGTGAAAAGCTTGTCAGCTGCCAATTTGCCACCAAAATGACACAATCATCATTCTGAGCGATATCAACACGCTAGTGGACAAGAACTGTAAATCGTGGGCATTACAATTGGAAAACATGACGCATGCTCTTAGAATTCTGCAGCAGATTCCAGCTCAATGTCATAGGTGCCATGCTCCAACAGAAAAATACCTTAAAAGACACATGACAACACCCACGTTCAAAGCACTGGCATTAAATCAACCAGGTATAATCAAATATGGCCGCAAAACCGTAGGTCGAGAGGAAATCGAACTGCAAACTGACTTTTCCCATTTTAAGCCCCTGGTACGTAAGTGCCTATTTTCTATTAAAAGCAAGAAAAGGGTTACAAGGCCTCCCAGGAAGATAGACACCCATTTGAATTATGACAAAAAGGCATAGCTGGAGTTCTTTCTGGGCTAGATATTATGAAATTGTCTACCTGTCAGGGGAATTTCATAAACCCAGAATTATCCTCTAGAGTGCTGCCACTCATGACTTCCTTTGAAAGAAACAAGAGCAAAATGACTTGTTTGATGATTAGGACCGAAAAATTCAAAAGCAGATTCAAGAGAACATGCTCTAAGAAGGTGGATTGGGCTGATTGGGCGTAAAGCAAAAGAGGCAGAGCGGAACTCTCAGCAGACGAACGCGGAAAATTTTATGCTAGACAGAAACAGATAATTTGCGCGTTCATTGTTAATCATAAAAAACATTTGAATGGCACAAATTTACATAGTAGAAGAACTGGTTGAAATATTAGCTTCGTTATTATTCATGGTTGTTTAGTCTGCGCAATTGATATAGCCTTGTTAACTCCGTTTATAAGTACCGTCGTGTTGTTTTGTAACCTTGAAGAGATATAGTAATTATGGAAGGTCATCAATTCTGTAAATATTTCCTACCAATAAAGTAGCAATTAGTTAACTGTTGAAGTTAAGGGAAAGAAATGTCCAGGTGAAAATTATAGATGGCATTAAAGATTTTGTTTAGTAAAAATTAAAATTATCAGAATACACATTTGGTCAGAATTTAATCGAGCTTAGCAACCCCTAAGCTATAGTCTTATACAGTTGGCCACTAATAATAAACGGAACTTAGAAGAGCCTTTCTCAATGATGAATCATTTTTGGGGTACACTTGAAGTAGGATGTTGCAAAGGACAGCTAGCTCTTTTGCAGTAAAGCAGTTGCTACTCATGATTTAGTTTCAGTTGTTAAATGGTCTTAAAGTCTTGTTGCATGCAATTTTAAAGCAATAGTAAGGAAGAGGGGAACTATTACTATGGAGTAACAACATAAAGTCGAAGGAATCCACGTTATAACAACCGCACACCCATCTTCAAATCCGATGTTACTTCTCAAATATAGAAACGATGGTCAGACCCTGGCAACTAAAGTGTCATCACATGGAAAGGGAAAAGAGCTCTGCATCTTGCTGATTCTAAGTAATTTTGTCATGATGAAGATCTGAAGACTCAAAGCGTCAACTTTGTTTTCTCTAAAAATTGTGCGAAAGTAATGATAAAAGGTGAAATAGATTATTATTTTCAAAAATACCATTTGACTCTTCTAATCGACTTTAGATATGCTCTTGAGGTCCACTATTTATTACGACTATTGTTAAAGCGAAGATTACTTTTGTTTCTGTCCCTTTCTAAAGCGGATAAATAAAAATTCTCCTGACAACGTTGTCAAGAACCTGAATATTTTTGCTCTTGATCTATATTATGCGAAAGTGTTTGGAACTATTTTATGGCTAATAGATGAATTACCAATCCTGCATCTCTTAATACGTAAGTGACGAATAAAGTTATAAACATTAATACAGCCGCGGGCCTTTTAGGACCAAACAGGTTCTGGAAATTTCTAAAATCGTAGTTTAAAAAGGGTTAAGAGACGTTTAGAGTATTTATAAATTTTTTACTAATTTTAAAAACTTTTACTAATGCCATTGTATTTAATGCATTATTACAGATCAATGTATGTGATCGTGCTACTACCAACACAACTACAACAATGATCGGAGATCCAGACAAGCAGAAACACTGGCAAGCTTATGCATTGATAGCCAACAAATTTCCGCAAAGTGCATTCATTATTTAAGTAAAATGGAAGAGATTTTCAAGTAGTTTCCATACAGCTGAAATCGTAGACCTGCATTTCACAGCATCATAGTTTTTATAAGATATAAAATCTATCACAGCATCCTAGTATGTTTGCTCTCAATTCTTGATTCCAGTGATTTTGTTTTTGTCAAAGTTATAGCGCCGTACACAAGGATCGATTCTATAGTTGTATGGGAAGCATTAATGAAGATATCTGTACAAAATACAACACAAGACAGCAGTGACTCCTAAATTCATACACGATATGGACCGCAGAGGTCGAGGCACACTATCTTTGAAAGGAAGTATTAACGTAGGTTTATCATAAAGAATTTGCTTTTATGATTGCCCAGCCCTTAACTTTCGGCATGATTATATATTTCTCTTTACCATCCATTTTATTAGATAAGTAAAATGTAAAAAGACTCTATTTAATTGAAGCTAATTTATTCCATCTTCAGTGCATTGAAATAAGGACAATTCACTAGGACTACAAAAAGTCGAAAGGGTCTGAATTTATAGATAAAACTCTACTATTTATCACTTCATTCATTTTATTTTCTAGTCAGAACACTCTTCTAAAAAGCAGCAGTATATATATTTCTATTTGGATTGACTTATTCTTCTCTTTGTTTCTCTCGTCTTTGGATTGTTTATACAAATACAAGATAAATTTGATATGACTTATCGAGTACCCTGTTATCCTATAAAGATAGAACTTAGAAAAGAACTGCTCGTGGCAAATTAACAAAACAGTCTGATGCAAATGTCCATCCTAGTGCGAGTCTAGGGTATCAATTTTATATAGTCTTTTCGGTTTTTATTCATTTGCTTGTGACGTGAAACCATTGCCTGGGACAAGGGGGAATTTCAGGTGGCTACGAGAGAAAAATTATTGGGAACCAATGTTGTCCGGAGACGTTCTTCTGCGTTGGTCGAAGGCTGCTGTCCAGTCAATCATAAAACTTTTGCAATCATGTTACAGGATTTAAATTTTCAAATAGCGGTAAAATGTGCCTGTGTGAACAGAGCATCACATGAAGTTTTCTTAAATATATTTCTGTTGGGATTGCAACCTCCAACAAACTTTGATACTTTACTTTGATATTTTTTGGTAAAGAAGGGCAAGGAAACTTACGAAAATAAGGTAAGTATCTCATTGAAATAATCCAGAGAATATTTTTAGTTGGTTCAGGGTCAATCCGAACGTAACAGGGAAAAGGATGTTCGCCCGACCATGGAGTCCTCTGTGTAAAGGTAGTGGGGTAACAGATCTTTTCTTATTGAATGGCTAGACAGGGTCCTACTAAAGTTGGGGGTCTAACCACCTGCAGAGAAAATAAAACAATGATGATTCCTACTCCAAGTTCCAAAAAGTGAAGAATTCAATGCCCATACCTGCTTCCTTAGTGCCGACGTCGGAAACGCTGTCCGAGATCAAAAAGGACATTGTGTTAGTAACCGGGTCCTTCCATTAGTGAAAAAATGCAATGATAGTTACATTGATATTATGAGCAGCACCATAAAGTACAGACACTTTTTAAATTATTGTTTTGTTTGCAATAGACGAACTTTCAAATGGCTGTGTACAGCATGATGTACCGGATAGCAGTCTTTCCATGGTCAAGTCACATGGCACAGAGAGGCTGGTCTCCGAAAATGCGTAGAACTAGATTTCAGTGTCCTGGGAGCTAATGTGGCGAGTAAAGAAATAGATCATGTTATCAACGGGGTCATCTAGTCGAGTGTTGGTTGAGTGCACACCGCGAATGCATAGATCACAGGTTGGAATCCCATTGATGACTATTTCTCTAGTATCTATTCAAACTTAACATTTCAAATCCTCTCTTCTCATCAACAGAATATACGGTCTCTTGTCATAAGCGACCTGTCAGCAAGAAAATGTTCAGAAAGTTTTATAAAGAAGGAAATAAGTGTTAGTATATTATTCCAAATGAAATTCTTCAGAATGAGGTATGCATACACATGACTAAAGGATTGATGACTATGCAGAACACAGATGCTACTCTAATTGCTATTCTTTCGGGGAGGGGGGATTTTGGAGCCCCTCATAGGAAACCCTAGGCTAGCATTTCCTGCCCGTTTGGCTTTAATCTCTCTCTCTCTCTCTCTTTTACCTTTATTCTGTCTATTATCAAATAGTGTTACTTTGATCTATGAAATTTAATTATGTTTAAACTACAAACGGCTGATTGCCCATGTAAGCAAAATATCCTTCAAAGTCAAATCAAAGAACGCTTGACTTAACGTACTTTTATACAATGAAATAAGTTTCAAGTCTTGATGCCAAAAATAGCGAAATTTGAAGGCCAGACAGAAACAAACAAATTTTTTAGCAATCATTAAATGTTCCCCAATGGTGACCTCAGTAGACACAAAAGTCTATATCTAATAAACTGTTTTCAATGTCTGTTCTGCTAACTGAAATGGAAACAATAGTTCAAATCTATGGTCAAATCTTAATTTACTATTTATTCCTGAGAAATAACAACTTAAACAATTATTTTTGAGAAGAGAGGACTTGAAATGATATGCTTGAATAGAAAGTAGAGAAATATGGAAAGTATGTCACCATCTGGACTCGAACGCGTGACCCAAGCTGCAAATGATACAAACGTATCACCATTTTACAAGTAAAGGATAGTTCTAAGAGCACAACAAAGACCAGTACCATGGAACGAACCGTCGCGAAATTATACAACGGGAGTTCTCCCTCCCCCCTCTGGGCAGGAGGAGTAGTGACAAAAGCTCTAGTAGAATTGGGTTTATAGGCGTTAAATAAAAAAGTGATAACCGATATAAAATACTACGTAGAATTCCTTTAATACTTTCAAGAATAGCAAATACTTTCAGCTTGTTCAAAATAATAAAGATGGCTTTTGGAAGGGTGATCCTCTTCGTCTTTAGAAATGTTTCCACAAAGTCAAT
>JAAAKL020008776.1:0-15631 GCA_010016065.2 Carybdea cf. marsupialis auct. non (Linnaeus, 1758)
AATGTTTACTTACAAAAGGGTATGAATGCATTTGTTTCTGTGAGCAAACTGTGAGGGTGAAAAGTAGATCGTATCTACTTATTTCATCGCGATGTTACTGAAAAATGAATATTGTGAGGACATTAAAGATTAAAGTCAATCGTAATGGTAGCAAAAAGGAACACTTTTTCCGGTGTTAATAGCGCACATAGTTCATCTGGGTAGTTGCGATAGGGGGAGGAAGGAGAGTAGCGTAAAATAATCATTAGACCATAGCTTACAGACCATGTAAATAACAAAATCATTTGCATAGACTGGTAGCTTTCACATATTTCTTGACACGTCGTTCCCCTGTGATACATATAACGGGCAGTTAACCAGGTCTCCTGCGCTAGCAGTAGCGCTTTTATTAGGCTGGTTGCCCATTGATAGATATCTGAACTATATTTGGAACCCTTTAGCTAGTAATTTAACAATGAGTTGAATACTACTTGTAATATATGCAACTGTTTTAAATCCAACTAAACTCAAAGTGAACGACGTCTTAAGCAATTTCAGAAATAAGGGTTTAAAGGTTTTCTTATTGAGAAGTTTCAGAGTATTAATCAGCCATTAGTAGATCCCACAAGCGATTGCAAACTTTGGGAGGGCGGGGGAGGTGATTCTTTCAACAAATAGAAAGAGAAGGGAATAGATTAAGTACCATTAAACGAAGCGTACTAGGAAGGAGAAAAAGGGAAGGTAAAGGTTACGTATATTGGATTGAAAAAAATGCTATAAACAGAAAGAAAAGAAAACAAAGGTTAATAGATAAGGTTTCAGCTACAAACAGTTTTCACAGATGGATGCTGGAATAAGTAAAGTACACAGTCTCAATCCCCATTAATAACCCAGGTAGGGAAGTGCGGAGGAAATCACGTAGGGCAACCAATTACGATTGTTACTAATAACAAGTAGTTTAACCACTGTCAAAAACAGTGAAAGTAATCTGTTCTATTCTTTTTTATCAGGTTGCAGCGCAAGTGATAAAGAAACCTCACATGACCGTGCAGCAGATAGCAATGGCATCGTGCTACCTTGTCATGATAGAACGTGTGAGGCAAGGGTAATATCCAATGGCCAGGATGCGCATTGCTCTCCACCAGCAGGGCAATCTGATGAGACATGCTCCTGCACTTCATCCTATGATAGTCTGTCTGCCAATAGCTATTCGTTTACAGAGAGTGAAACGTCAGATGATGATTTATGGGATGACACCAGCGTGGAAACCCTTGATTTGTCTGTCGATTTACCTATCGGTAGCAATCATAATCACCATGCAGCATCTGCAACTGACAGAAAAATGCATTGTAAGCCTAACAGACCTTACGTTATCAACGAACCAGGGAACGGTGATGGAGTGCGCACTCGTTTCTTAGTGTCAGCGGATGGTATCATTTACATGAAGAGAAAGTCGCTGGAGGCCAAAGATGACCATTTATCCCAAGTGGCATCTGCTGTTGAGGAAAGTAAGTAATGTTTACTTACAAAAGGGTATGAATGCATTTGTTTCTGTGAGCAAACTGTGAGGGTGAAAAGTAGATCGTATCTATGTATTCCATCGTTGACTACCATATTATTTAAAGACGAATATAATGAGGGAATAAGGAATAGATTCTATTTGGTTGGTAGGAAAAAATATGCACTTAGTGGCAATAGCGTGCAAATTTCATCTGGGTAGTTGTGATGATGGTAGGAAGGAGGGTATCGTAAAACAATAATTGTGCATTGGCTTAGATATCCTGAAAATTTTTAGAGAACATCTCTTGCATTCCCTCAGTCGGCTAATAAGAGATATTACTTAGTTGCAAATAATTTTAATTTTGATTTAGTTTACACACTCTAGGAATGGTTTCCAAAAGGTGTGGAAAGTTTAGGGAGGGTATTAGAACCCTGATTATGACGTAGTTTTATGTATTGTTTACAATGTAGCACCGTCGTTATGTATTCTGTTGTTTTATTGACAGAGATATGTAGTCTATGGCATTTCTAAAAAGTTGTAGACCATTTCAGCATACAATACACAGAAACTCGGGAACGGCTATTCCCCCTCAGCCTCTCATTCAATATTCCTTTGCTTGATTTGTTACGATACTTTACAACCATGTCCTTTAAGCTGCCTGAACTTTTATTCATGGTTTTTGCTTCTGATCATCATCCAATCATATCAACATCGAGTGACAGTCACGTGTGTTTACTTTGCTTCTCCATTTACTCGATTTGTATTTCATACTTTACACTTGATCACGGTTCTTTATTATGATTGTCTGATTTACAAATAGTTAGTCATAAAGCTAAAACTCTTGTATTATCTCTTCCAGTGTGCTTGCTGGCTCTATTCTCTCCTCCCTCTCAACCAGTGGCGGCTGGTGGCCTTGAGGGATGGTGGGGAAGACTATTTAGCATACCACACGACAAGACTACATAGACAGCAGATAATTGAAAATAGGCTAATACTTGTTAAATACTGCTTTACCCTGGAAACGTCCTAACGGAGACGTGGAAAGGTTTAGTTTTAGAATCTTCATAAATATTTTAATTTTTTTGGACCTCTTTATTTTCTAAAGTAATTTACCTAGGTAGTATTAGACTTGTACTAAAAAGATGTTCTCTCTCTTTTTCTTCAGAAATGGAAAACGCAAAAGATACTTCGACAAAAAAGAACCAACAAACTGACATTTCTTTGCACTACAGAACAAATGCAGAAGGTTGTTTTATGCCCCGTTTTGCGGAGTCCAACTTTAAAACACGGGAACTGAGTGAACCTTTTTCATCCACATCAGCGCCTGACAACTCTTCATTTGCTAGTTTATTGACGGGCACTTCTGAGTGTGACGATGTCTGCTACGTCCATGGTGAATCTAGAAGGGAATCACTATCCTTGAAAAAGAAGAATAGGAAAAGAACTATGATGAAGAAGATAAGAAACGTATTTTGCTGCTTCAAAGTCGGTGCAAATAAAGTACACCTCAAAGAGGAGACAAAAGAAAAAATGTCGATTCCATTGGTAGGATCTCCAAAGCACGTAATAGAGAGCAGACGTAGCTCATTATTGGAGGAGGCTCACTCTATCAGGACTTGGCATTCCAGACGTTTTACGGATACCTCTGATACAACCAGGAGGTCTGTAGGAGCGGACAGCTATGTTGCAGAGCATTTTGCACCTAGAAATCAGATGGTAGAAACAAAGAGAATGCCACAGCCAGAATTACTGTATCCTGGGCAACCTCGGACAGTAACTGGGCATGGTGGAAGGTTAATTAAAGGTGCTAATGCATGGGAACCTTTACATGAATCATGGAAACCAATGACAAAGAATGGTTATGATAACGCATCCACCAGTGAATCGGAGGAGAGCTTTTCTTCAACATCAACCTATCATCATCATGAGTCGCTGAGTGATCTTTTCAAAGAGCCAGAACCACCAGATCATAGCTGGTTAAGAGATTATACTAGCATGACAACTCTGTCATTTGAGGAATTCCTTGCCTCGGGTCAACAGCAACAGGAACGGCAGTATAGCGTTCCTACCTTAACGAAATGGAGTACAGATGAGGATGGTACAAGGATTTTGATAGCACCTGATGGTGAAATGTACATGAAGCGTAAGGATCTAGAGAGAGGTTAATGATGTCATTTTTAAATAATCAGATAAAAAAATGTATAGGAAAAAACCAAAAAAAATTCCTTCATATGAAATATTTTTAATTATTTATTGAAAGTTCCTTTTAAAGACTGTAAATACTATGAAACATGTTATGAACTCGTATCAGTTGATTGCATGTGAAAATATTGTAAATTTTATAGTCACAGAATCGAGATTTGACTAAGAGAGAAAAGTGTAGATATTATGCACTGTATTGGTACAATGCTACCACTTACAACAAGAAAAATTTGGATAAAATGTTTGCCTTTGCAACACATTTTTGTGCGTCATGATTACATTTAACAATTCTGTGTAGTCGTATTTTGTCTCATCTGGCGCAATTTAATATCGATTGTTGCTTACGTACTGTTAAATAACAGGGAAAGCACATGTCATGAATAAATGCTGAAGAAATATAAAAGTATGTCACGTACGAGATTCGAGCCCGTGGCCCAAACATTCGCGGCGTCCGCTCTACCAAATGAGCTAGGCGACTCTAGTTGATAACATGATGTATTTCTGTAGTCGCCATATAAGCTCCCAATACTCCACTGGATGAAATCGACATCCAGTTCTACTCGATTTCGGAGATCAGCCCCTTTGCGCCATCTGTCTTGACCATGGAAGGACTGCCACGCGGCTCATCATGCTGTCCACAACCCTTTGAAAGTTGCAAAGTGGTTTTGAGAAGATAGGAGTTGAAATGATAAGTTTGACTAGATACTGGAGAAATATGTATGTCACGCAGAGTACGTCCCGCAGAGTATGTCCCGCAGAGTATCATGCATACATCAGTCTTTGTGCAACCACGAAAGCTTGCACGTCGTAGATTTGACAAGGCTGAACTGAACATCACGCACTTGCATCTACATAGTCGGGAATTGTGAGAACGTATCATCAAGTCGTTGTGGAAAGATGAAGGCACTCTTTCACCTGTTAAGTATGCATAATGCTGAGGTTACTTAAGGTCAACTTCAAATCAAGGAGCACTTGAGTCATCTGAGGCAGACACTTTGAAGGCAGTGATGGAGATATAAATCCAAGTATGAACAGATAAATAGACATGCAAATCAACAACATAAGCAATAGGACCTGCACGAACTGAACAAAAGGAGTAATGAGTATATACTAATACGTAAGGCAAAGAAGCAGGGGAGAAGTATTATAGGACTGCTCTGAGTAAAAGATTAATAAGTGTATTCCATTAAGTAAGGCAAAGAAGTAAGGGTAAACGTTATGTGAAGCCAGATATGTCTCAAGATGTTATTAACAAACCAAAGGAATGCATTATAATTAATCTGTCACATCCTACACCTGTTTAAAAGAATGGATGTAAAGGAGCTTACGTATGTACACATATAAAGAAAAACATAATTCTACAACAAGTACCAGGCTAAAAACAGCAAAAATGGCGAACAATGGGACTGCACTGAGTATATAATCGATTGGTGTATACCATTAAGTAAGGCAAAGGAGTAGAGGAAAGTTTAAAGCCAAAAAGCCATATATGTCCCAAGAGGATATTAACAAACCAAAGGAATGCAATATAATTAATCTGTCACATCATCCACCTGTTTAAAAGAATGGATGTAAAGGAGCTTGCGTATGTACACATATAAAGAAAAACATAATTCTACAACAAGTACCAGGCTAACAACGGAAAAAATATTGAACACATTACTTGTTATCTTTAAAATCTCTTTATGGGTTCAAACAAGAAGGGAGAAATGTTAACACAACACTCATCGAATTTCTAAAGTCAGAAGGAGTTAATCTAAATTCAAAGGACTGTTGCAATTATGATTGCTTTAACCCTGAAAAGTTAAAATACTATTTTGGTGGAGGAGATCATCATTAATAGGAACAAACTTATAGTTCCTGCAAACTTTAAGATGGAAGACAGCGAAGAAGTGAAATGACTTCTAGAAATCAATTTCAGGCACCTAAACCTGCCGAATGAAATAAAGAGAGAAGGGGTGGTTAAAACCTTAAACATTAAGGATAGTAAAGCGGCAAAGACACCAGCTGCAAAGGGACTTTGCATCCTCTGATAGTACTGCGGACTTGCAGTAGATACCATATAAACATATAAACATATCATCTGGATCATCTCCAAGTTAGTGCCACATTTATTCAATTCAGTGTCAAGCTACGTTACAAACTGAAGCAAATATTCAAATACATCAATGGAACAAAAAATGTCAACGTAAAACATATAACTTGAAGCTGACAAGTTATTCTCACTGAGCTAGCAATGAGGAAGACGGTGGAGCTTACTTACTGCAGCGAAAACACGGAAACAAGTAACAGTACCAATTTCATCTTCCAAGGTTTGCAGGACCCACAAAAATTTTTAACTCGTATCTCTTTGGTAATCACTAGAAACCCAGCAATTAAAGCAATCTACGATTAATTTGTGGAAATGAAGAAGTGATTGCCTTGACACAAAAAGCATCAAAACAGTAGTAGCAAACGAAACATGTAGATGTTCGGTACAGCTTCATATTTGACAAACCAAATCTTTTACAAATATTGTCAGACCGAGAAAAATTTAATGAATATCTTTGCAAAGTCTCGAATTAAAGAAAGTACGATTGGGAAATGCGTCAACTTATTAAATTACATTACATTTTTTGTGGCATACTCGGTTTCGAGCATAGCCTATTGCTCGGTCAAAGTGAGCAACGTCCTGTAGAGACACAGCACATCTTGGTCTCTCGTATAAAGAGTGAGAACATGGGAAGTGAAGTTTGAAACGCAATCAAATTGCTGGATTTCTTTATCATGGCAGAGAAGCTCAGTAGAAATGAAGAATAGGATGTGATTTGGGGGAAATGTTACTACAAACCAACTAACAATTTTGGTAATTGATACCATAACGTTTTTAAATATGAAGCTTCCAAAATATCTTGTATGGAGTATTACTATATTATACAGTGAAACATGGAAGAACTCTAAAAAGTTTCGAAAACTATGGACGTTTGTCGTAAATTATACCTCCATAGAAATAGAAATATTGCCTAGAAAAGTGCAACCTCCAGCATTAAAGTTCTTAGATGAATGGCCAGCTTCCATTAAATGATATCAACACCATCATATTGCCCGACATTGCATAACATTGCCACCGCTACTATGGAGACATTACAAGATTAGACCATTCACAGGAGTGGTTGCAGAGCGGAGATAGCTCAAAAAGATGATGAATGAGAATGGAGCAAGCTGATGACCTTGCAAAACGCCTGTAATGATTGCAAACAGTTCGGTCTTGCCATTAGGCGTGAGGACGCCTCTTTAAGCATCCTCATGATGACTCGCATGTCTTCAACAATGTTTGGAGAGTAAGTATGTAAAACATTTACCACGAGTAATCGAATCAAAGGCTTTACGGAAGCCGATGAGTAATAGAGCAGCTATTTTCGAAGAAAATCCAGTATATATGAGGAAGTCAATCTTTCTTTCCGGAAACCATTTTGACTTCGGCTCAACATTTTATCGGTAACTCGTCAAAAAGGATTTAGAAGACACAATAATTGTAGATCTTCGAAGCAACCTTTATTAAATCGGTGCCTCTGTAGTTGTCTGTAATTGTCAGGTCCTCTTTCTTTGCTGTTGGCATAGTTCCAGAGAGGCCCCATTCGTTTGATCGACTTCTGCTGTAGGTGGTGTTGCAGAATATTGGGAGACTTCGTAGACCTTGGGTAGCTTCTATAACTCAGGGGGGGGGGCAGACCATCGTCTCCTGTTACTCTCTATTCTTTATTTGTTGAACATCAGCGTTTATTTCAGCTTGATGTCACCATTTTTAATATCGTTAAAAGTATTGAAGGCCTGTTGGATATGAGTATCAGATTCTGTAGTTGGGAGCGCATTCACCTAGTGTTTGAAGTTGCTCCTCCAGGTGTTAAATCTGTCTTCGCCGTTGACGAGGATAACAAAATGCTCTCACTTTCCTAAAAGCTTCTCAACTAAATCCTAGGCGTTCATTATAGCAGCAGAGGCAGCAGGATTTTCGAATGTCCAAAGCGTGTTATGAACGCTTTTATCTTCCAAACCGTCGAACATAGCTGACTACATGATCCTGGTAGATTTGTTCTGGTTTCCATAAAGTTTAAAGACTGTAACGATGGTCTAAATCATGCGAAGCTAACCTGTACCTCTCTCTCAATTTGATAGAAATGGGTAATAGTGACTTACTTGACTTCTCAGCATATCTTAACATTGAGACTACTCCAATTTCGTGTTTACTTCACATATTCAATTTATTTTGACCTACGCTTGGACCGGACGAAGATATTAATGAGACTGCTTTGAATAATGCCCTGACATTATTAACACATCGGATGAAAGGATTAATGATATATGCACAACTGAATATTTAATGTTAAATTGGTAAACGTATTACGTATGTTTCATAAAATGATTAGTGACGACGTAAGAGGAAGGAAATATAAATTTACAACTAGAGATTGTCTCTCCTCAGTCCCCCACATTAGAATAAGTGTTGTCGGAGGTCAATTCTGACTATCCTGCCCGGTGGAAACTGCACTTAAAGTAGCAAATATGTGATATATTTTTCACAAGCAACAGATTATATTTACCCAACTTAATCTATCCTTTTGAAAGTTTTGATGCAAGTACGTTTTATCTTGAATAATTCCAGTGATTCGCGTAAGCTAAGACCAACCGAAGGAAGGAGGCTTACATGTGCCAGTACGGAGAAACAACGAGAAATCAGACTTCATTTAGTAAAGATAAGAATGCTTACTTGTAAATATTGGCCTCAAAAACGATATTACATGAAATAAAGAAAAGTAAAAATCTAACTTCTTTAAAAGCATTTCAAAGAGTCTCTTTTATTCTTGAAAGTTTCACAAAATACCCTGTACTCTACGGAATGGTTAGATCATGACTACTATCTTTACTGTCCTGCGCAGCAAAAAAAAATTGCAATGCAATGAAAGTGTCAATACGATCTAATAAATAGCGATCTAATTTTTGACGAGTTAAAATCTGTCTACAGCACATCGTTATTCTAAACATGTAAGAATACAAACACCTCTTCTACAACGTATGAACGCAAATTTTTAAATAGATACAACGTTTCGACAACAGCGCTAGTATTCTAAAGGAAACGCATAAATTACATAATTCAGGTGTCTCTGTTTGTAGCTTGTGTATTAAATGATTACCCAAAGTAGATAATATTTGTGTCAAACATATATTTTAGTAGAGCAACTGATTATCAAGCCTTTCTTTGACCGTTTTGCTGGATCAGTACGGTGGTAAACATACTGCCGTTTTCTATGCATTTAGAAACGTTTGATAACTCTTAACTTATCAAAAATTGTTCTCTGTTAGGCTAGAAACTGCATACATAAGAAGACACAATTCAAGTAAACGGCGCTGCATATACAGTGCGATCCTTGTTTAGAAATCAATTGTGTATTTTAGGCAAAAGGGAAAGTATGTAGCCTCGTTCCTGCTAATAATACGATTTCACTACCACTGCTGTGAAGGAACTATTTTACATGTACGCTAGCCTACTTGTACTGTTATTGATGAGGTTTGTGAAAGTAAAGTAGTGTCAGCTATGAAGCGCAGCACGGGAAATATCCGATTGAATATTCTTGCATGTAACCAAATCTAGCAGAGCTGAAAGATGGCCTGGGCTACTGTTTATAAGGTACATACCCACATGCTCAATTATAATACTAGATATAGTAAGTTAATTTAAGCATAAATATGACTGCGGGGATTATATGTTGCCATGGCCTTCTTCTAATTGATAGTGTAGCCTCCTTAAAGCCGTGTGACGTTCAACTCCACGTTCACGGGTGTTCCCTTTAGAGGCCTGACGTTATTCCTCTGACTTTTTTTTGAAAAAGTGATGGCTTATATAACATTTATAGTTTTAAAATGATAAAACGTAACATCATATTCTACTCCAAAAAGTTTTTACATGTGTAAGAAATAAATTAGAAGAAAGTTTACTTCACATATTAGCCATTTTTGGCTAAGGAAATAAATCCAAGTTGTACTGTTGTCCGAAAGGGCATACGGAAGTGTTAGAGGAAGTTGCTTGAGGTCCCCCGGTGGGGTACATAATTATGGATGTTTACAACCATCTTACTTGCAGTAGTTTGATTCAGTTGATCAAGACCAGAAATAAGATCAGTATTACGAAATGATATTATGTAATCGGACAGTCTTGCAAATGAAGTGGATATCAAAAGACGTCAGGCCTTGCCATAGTTCACTTGTATTCTCTACAAGGTTATATATATATATATATATATATGAAACACTTAAAAATAACAACTAGTCTTGCTGGCAAGATTTCGAAACTTGTCGTTTCTTCATCAGGTCAATCTACAGTTGGATAGGTTACAGGCTCCCATAAACAGAATTGAAAGCAATAAACTGTCTAACAAGAACGTCTGCGTGCTTAAAGTATTTACATCTACAAAAGAATGCTAAAAAAAAGGAATATGTTAAAATTACAATACACAATAAAACTTTAACAATACCCTATTGCGAATAACTTCATGTGAAATTATCAAGACAAGGTCAGGTAAAGGCACCCTTTACAGCCTCACGTCTGTCCGAGCTTTACGCTGTCTGTCCGAGCTTTACGCCTCGCGTCTATGCTGAGGCGTAAATGACCACAGCAAGGGTTCACCCTTACTAGCCACGTGATAAAAAAGGGCCTTGACCAAACCCGACCTGTATACTTTGTTATTTTGCATTATTATTGCGGGACGTGGGACGCGTTCATTAAGTCCATTTGGTGTGAACACGTTAAGCTTGTGCTGCCAAAACGTTTCCTTACGCCTGACCAAACTTTCTGTTTCGCCACTGTCGATCAGAATAAATTGCCAGTCACTCGTACCATTATGGCTAATACCTACAAAGTGCTGAAAAAGCTACTTTGGCAGACGTTTTTTCAAGAAATTGCGAAACTGCGATTTCTAGTTGTTAAACCGTAATCTAAAGGGGGTGATGGTACTCCCGACAAATTGTATCTTACAGAACTTGCATTGCAACATGGGAATTGCTATTAAGAAAGACAGCTGCCACAACGCCACAGACAGAAACCTAAATATAAGAATAATGATATTTAGTAAGAATATCTGATAAAGTATTGCTATATTTGCAAGGTTTGTAAGCTTATTGCTACTTGTAGATATCATAGAACATTTAAAACGTTTAAAAGAATCACAAAGGGTTACTAATTCTACTATTAACAACAAAATAAAAATATTTGGGCACTGCTGCAAACAAAGACTGCATTTGCTTTCTAGATATTAAATGTTTGCTGTAACAATGTGGAAGCCATGAATGACATCACACTTTTAATATTGGTCATAATGATTTGCCTGCGTCATATGAAATTATTGAGGCTTTCTATCGCCTCTATATATCAACCAGAGGTGACCTCAGCCCATGTCTAAGAAGCCAAGCTGATCATTGTAGTCATTTTTGTCTAGTCCACTAGGTCTTTGTAGTTGCGTAGTTGCATTGTGGTCATTTTTGTCTAGTCCACTAGGTCTTTGTAGTTGCGTTGTTGCGTAGTTGCATTGTGGTCATTTTTGTCTAGTCCACTAGGTCTTTGTAGTTGCGTTTATCGAAAAATGATCGAATGTGAAGATCCTTTAGGAAGAGAGATCCACACGTACCAGTCATTGCTAGTATAATGATCACTGTAAAAATACTAAAAGGCCCAAAGTGACTTAATAAGGATGTTCCAATGGCAGTAAGAATAAAGCTATACATTTCTGCAGACAAAATTAAGAGGACAGAGAAGGCACTTTCAGAGGCAGGGAACGTAGCTTCAGCACTTTGTTCAAAAGCTACTGTGAGGTAACAACTCATGACCAGTTCAAGCAGCAAAAGAACTACAAAGAGTTCGACGAGTAAGGCATCGCAGAAGTACAGTAAAACAAACATTATGCAAAAGACTGTTGTTATGCTAAAGATAATAAAAGTGCAAAGTTTATGACGTTTAGTGCGATCGATGATTACCCCAATAATAAGATTACCAATAGCATTGGCTATGACAACACATGTTCCAATAATGCCAATGTAAAATTCTTGCCCAGGGAATTTAGGCACCAGCAACTCGTTAAGAAATGTTAAGAAGAAGGAATCAAGGACAAAAATAATAGCATGTAGATGAAGGACAACTAGAAAATGGCGATTTCGCAACAAACATATAATATCTCCCCAGTAGGACTTCCGAACGTTCTTGTACGATTCTTGGAAAGGGGTAATACATTTCCTTTGACTGCCATCATTCCTTGTATCATCCAAATTGCTACCATTAGCTTCTGTATATTTTTCTTTCTCAAACATAGCAGACATTTCTATCGTTTGATCTTCAAGCAGGTCATTTGCAAATGCCTGACTCCATGTTGGTGGTGTATCAGGCTTGTCCTTTGCAAAAATCAAGGAAAAAATAAATGAAATTAATCCAATTATACATTGTGTAGACAATAACCTGCTGAAATTTGTTGATTTGACATTGGCCTTTCCATTCCAACCAACAAATATCGAAGATTGTAAAAATCCCAATGCCATCCCTACGGCATCCATGGCAATTCCGATTCCTGTAGCGAGTGCACGTTCTCTTTCTCCGAACCAGACGCTAGCAACTCTTGCAGGCTGTACCAAAATTCCCGCTATAGCTGAGGCTGATAACAGGCAACCCATTAGTAAAAATACATACCCGTTGCGGTCTTTGCCAGCGTATCTCACTATTGTTCCTGAAAAGTCTAAAATTGTTACGAGTATGAAGATAAAACGTAAGCCAAGTTTATTTGTTAAGTATGAGAACGGAATAGCTAAGGGAACAAACATGACTGTGTATACAATAGACAGCCAATTCACTGCCGTCATGTTAACATCATAATACTCCTGAGTTAAGTTGCTAATTGAGGTAAAAGCAAACATTCCAGAATTTGCAGACAGTGAAGCAAGGCAATAACATAGGAGCACACCCCATCGCCTTTTTGACAAGCTTAAACCAATGTCGTTTTCTACTTTTATTTCTTTGGTTTCATCGACAAGAAGCCCAGATGTTTCCATGACAGGTCTTTGTTTCTATTACCTTCTTCTTATCTTCCTCCTGTCAACGTAGATTTGACGGTCTCTATCCTCCGGTCTTTGTTAATCTGTTACAGTTGTTAAAACGGCACATTTCTACGTAGTATGATTAAATCCTGATGCTATACTTAGAACTGGCAAGCGTTACCTTGTGAGCAGCTTTAACTACGTAAGGATGAGTCTTGACGATGAAAAGTTATTCAAATGCTTGATTCTAGATTGATGATTGATAGAATTATATGTGGTAGCTGAAGTGCCATGTTGTCCCTGGTAGTTGCTGTTCCAGCTATGTTGACTCCAGGAGAATCTAATTGATCAGTTGTTATGAACAGGAGGCTTTAGTATAAAGTCGAGTGTACATCGGGGTTTATAATTGTTAGACTGAGCTGTAGTATCACACTGTAACATCACATGTTGACAATTTCGCAATCGAAGTCGGTACTTTGATATATGTGGAAATAGATATCATGGAAGTGTCGTGTAAAGTCCCTGCTGTTCTACGAGTGTAACGGATAAACATAATCTTGTGTATTTGGATGCATTCACTGAGTCACTTCAGACAACTTTTGCTTGTTCTTGGAAGTTACTGGTTTTTAACGTTCTTACTAAGTTTCATAATTTAGCACATTGTCCCGCAGATACGATTTTTAAGCGAATCTGCTCAAGTTAGTCGGTGGTTTGTCAAACAGTTAATAAAATTTTACTCCGATGTTTATAATCTAAGTAAACACAATTTTGTATTTGTTTGGGTATACTGTCAACATATGTTCTTCCTCCCACGAAGAACATCTTGTCTACATCAACTTTAGGCTACGTAAAGCTTAGCGGCCAGCCTTTGTTCTCAATGAGTATTAACCGTATCGTTTTTCTGTGAACGCGTTCTATTGAATGACAGCATTCTGTAACCTCTATGATAGTTCCATGTACTTAAACCTGCTTTGTAGCAGTACAGACAGTTTGTGTATTTTAATCTGGCCTGGTCGATTGATACTCTTCGACTGCTTCTTTGAAATAAGAGCTGGCTAAGTGAGTAGCAGGTTTAGATTCCCTTTTAAATTGCGGTTTCCCCTTTGCTGAACTTGATGCTTGGGATTGGTGTGTATGAACTTACAAATGTCTTGTGGCTTCGTTTGATACCATAGACCTGATTTCATTCGTTAAAAGTATTGTCAGAAAACGCCGCTTCTGATCTATTGTTTGGTGATCAACTGTAAATATGATACTGGAGCGGATTTTTTTGAGTGACGTCAAATTCTGAAAGGAGGCTAAATGACATCTGTGAACAGTGGCGCATTTAGAAGATTTCTCAGCGGGGAGAGGACGATCCTTGGATTATGACGTCATTTTACCATTAAACTTATCATTTTGATTACAAGGCGACGTGCT
The DNA here is from genome assembly GCA_010016065.2 of Carybdea cf. marsupialis auct. non (Linnaeus, 1758). Lineage (NCBI taxonomy): Eukaryota > Metazoa > Cnidaria > Cubozoa > Carybdeida > Carybdeidae > Carybdea > Carybdea cf. marsupialis auct. non (Linnaeus, 1758). The sequence continues at coordinate 14,153 of JAAAKL020008776.1, forward strand.
TTACTAGTAGATTTTAAACCAATTTCAATGGCAAATAAACTCAAAACAGCAAGTTGCCGAATGAAAAACGAATCATTTAAGAAGCTAGTTAGGAATAAGAAAAAAAGTTAACTCGAGCACGAGGGAGGGGGAGGGGGTGTATGGGCTTAAAGTGTGCCTCTAGTGGTCAGATATTTTTCAATAATTTGTTTCAAGGAATCAAAATTTTCACGTTAGGTTTGATCTCACGTACAGTTTCCGTAGTTATACGTGATTTTTTAACGAGCTTTCTCCAGCATGAGGCGATTTTTGACGTCATAAGGAACAGGGAGGTTCAGTTGTTAATGCTGAAAATTCAATACGATTCAAACATGTACGCGGCCAACAGTGCAGTCCTGAGCTCGTTTACACGGTTTTACGTGAAGTACACTCCACCTACGGCAAAAGGAATAGACGGAGGCTTTTCAGGTCAGTATAAAAAACAAAATACCAAAACGTTTCTGACTACTGGGGGTACACTTTAAAAACTCCAGTGTCTGCAAGACTTTAGAGGTGCATGCTGAAACTCATGTATGCATGCTGTCAATGAAACGAATATCGAACATTATGACACTTTATGATAAAATAATTTATTTTTACCCGAAGATCTTGAATTGATTCACAAGAGTATCAGTTCTGTTAGTGGATAATCAGGGAGCAAATTTCTGTTTCGAAAATAGGTTCATTGAACGTAAACTTGCTGTGGTGCTCTTTGAGCTTCATATCCTCGTGCAGTAGCCTCTTAACAGTTCGGAGCCCTACAGAAGTGCATGTTTGGACTTTCATACGACCATCTGTTAAATATAAACGCCAGCTGTTTTATTGTATTCTGTTCTTCACTTTCAATTCATAAGTTGTTTCTGTGATTTGTCAAAATAAGAACTAGAGAACATTTCATATGATGGAATTTTTATCGAACTATTTGCATCAGGTCAAACATCATTTTGACTTTTGGTTATGGGCCTTTTTTCATATTCACCGCCTTCAGTTTTGAAAAAGACAAAGGCAAGGACGCTTTGGGTCAGGGCCGACAATAAAAAATTTAAAGTCGAGGAGGATATCACTCAACTAGGTCGACACTATTGCCCAAGGTTTGTTGCCAAAGATTTGCATTCTTTACAAGTTTCCAGATGCATCTGATTTTTTAAATGCAGCCTGGCATTTAAGATATATTCCCACATAGGCCCTGACTCAGACAAACAATAATTTATTGCATATACTGTATGTTATCAGCGAAAAAAGAGGGGCACAGGAAATCCTCCCCTGCCCTTATTAGTCTGCTATGAATGCTAGAAAATGTTGACAGTGCTGCTGAATAGATACGAAGGAGATTCGGATTGTCAGCCTTTACTACAAATCATTCTGAAGTAACCCCTTCCTATCTGTACCCCCCCCCCCCCCCCCCCCCCCACCCCCCCACACACACACCAGATACAGACAAAAGATTTTGTTGAGAGCAGT
>JAAAKL020008777.1:0-15631 GCA_010016065.2 Carybdea cf. marsupialis auct. non (Linnaeus, 1758)
AATCTGCACCAACAGGTCAAGACGAAATTTATGATCGGCTATCATTTTTTTGAATAGGTTTCGATTAAATAACATTAAGGATATAGATCGATTCGTACAAGAGAAAAGATTTTTGAAAGGAATGTAAGCACTTAGACAAGATACCGAAGTATGATAGAAAGGCTAGAAAAAGATTACCATGTACTTTTGCAAAAACATAGGAATAAGAAATTTAAAGTTGAAGTGAGTCGCAGTGGTAATAAAAAATGTGATCTATATGATAATTTGCACAAATAGTTTAATGCGATATGTATGATCGGCTACCATTCTTGTGAATAGGTTTCGATTATGTAAAAGTAATATCAAGAATATAGATCGTTTCGTACAAGAGAAAACATTTTTGAAAGGAATGTAAGCACTTAGACAAGACACCCTAGTATGATCGAAAGGCTAGAAAAAGTTTACCATATACGTTTCCAACCACATAGGAATTAAAAAACTAAAGTTGAGGTGAATCATAGTGATAAAAATAAATGTGATCTATACGATAATCTGCACAAATAGTTCAAGACGATATGTATGATCGGCTACCTTTCTTGTGAATAGGTTTTGGTTAGATAATTGTAACATCAAGATTAATATAGATCGTTTCGTCCTAGAGAAAGTTTTTTGAAAGGAATGTAAGACTTAGTATAGCACCATAATATGGTAGTTTAAATTGATGATTCAATTGACAATTATCCACTACAAAAAATAGGCAATGGGGTGTAGCAAGAAGAGAGATAGTAGCAATCTTTGTCTTGGTATGAATAGCCACATCGACTGGTAAGTTAAAGCATCATAATCAACGCATGCTCTTGATGATAGCATTAAACTGGAATGCACAAATTTCATTTTTGAGTAGACTATGAAAGATGTACGTTCATGGCTTGTGTATGTAATATTAAAATGATGAAAAAACTTAAGAGCTTGTTAACTAGCCACATGGCTTGATTTCTTGTCTCTGTAGTGGTCTTGATATTACACTGCATCTGTTTTGAGTTCTACACTTGGTAGTTCATGAATGCTTGTATGTCTGCCTGAGTACTTATATATACGAAATAGCACATATGAAGCTAACAACGAAGCGAAAAACTGCATTATTGTTGATGGTGAGAAATTTTCGACTTTCCTATTGCACTATTAAGTGCAGTAGTAAAGTTTTCTTTTATGGTGTGGTAGATCCTGGGTTCGATCTCGCCAGCGCCGGAGGCACTTCGTGTTTATTGAGCTCTTTACTATGTAGTTCATGACTGCTTGTGTGCCTACCTGGCTACTCATATATGTATCTATATATGTGTAAATTCGTATATTAAAGCATTGAAAGCAAAAGTCTTGGCATCAGCGTAAAATATTTTCTTCTTTAAGCCAGAAAACAGTTAGCAATGGTCGAATAGACCAACGTAATTGCACGTATCATGAAATATTTGCAGACAAAAAGTTTAAGAAAAGTGTTCCTACTAAAAAAATATTAAATTTTCACTAGTAGAATGTTAAAATATGCACAGGAAAGGAAAGGGAAATATGATTTAGGAACACCAAACAATGCGGCTAATCCCTCTTTTCATGAGTTGAAAATACTTCTTATTTTAATCACGGTGATGTTTTAAACATCGTGATGATGGAAATGCCTCTTTCTAGCTGCTTTTATTTGTCACTTCATTATGCATAGAGGAAAAGTTGAAGTTGATGGTGACACTGGAGTGAAATGTCAGTTCTTTATGACCTTCAGTGTCTTCACCAATTCATGTTCAATGTAAAATCAAGTGAAACAGATGGCAAAAATTGAAAAAAATGAACTGATGTACTTCATTAAGAAAGTTGTACGACGTTTAGATCACATCTTGATATCAAACAGGTTCCCACTTGATAAGGAACATTTATTTGTAACTTTGATGCTAAAATGAAGATCATTTAATGAAGTATTCTTCATTAAAGCAGGATGGCCCATGGCTCAAAATCGTAAAAATGTCATAGATGTATTCAAACCATATGCCTGACGTCTGTACAAACCCATCACCGTCCTTTTCTATTTCAACTCGCCTAAAATAAAATGATGAAAACAACATGAGAGGTGGATGGGATTTTGGTAATATGAGGCAAATGTACTCCGTGTCGTGGTCCACTGATTATGTTTAAATAAAGTTTTGAGGAGCGTAGAACAATTACATTCCGCACACAATATCTGATAGAAGGAAGTGTGTTTCTTTAGGTTGCCTTAAGTTTTAACTTTGATCCAAATTTTCATCCTACGGGAACTTTTTGTTCTTTTTAGAGTGGGTGACAGTTCCCCGAGAATCATTTAACGCTAATAACTCTATGAATATTTGTTGTTTATATATGAAACTTAGTAACTACCTTGATTCGTCTTACGCCAGACAAAATCACGTTTATCTCCGCAATTTAAGGTGATATGCCATGTATAAAATGCTGAAGGATGAAAAGTACCTTATCAACTTTTACAAAATCTATTATGGAAATAGCCATTCGAATCCCGGTGGTGACATTTTCACTTTTCACTAGTGTCTCTTCGATCTTGGAATAGCAAATGTTACCAAATCAAAACAACCGCAAAATGCTATAGTTTAAAAATGATAAATATCCAATGAAATGCAACTATATAATTGACCAGTCATTTAACTGATTTGTACAGGAAGATAAGTTACTTTTATATGTTCACACGACATACATACATTTCGTGATGATTCATATTGACTATATGTAGAACATGTTTATTTTCATTTCTATTGTTTTTTTAAAATAACTTTTGTATAAATCTTAAGATATAGTGCTGCCGGCCTACTAAGCCTTTTTTCCTACGTTGGATAGGTTATGGTCCAAGGGCCCTAAAAACCCTACCGTACAAAATATACAATTGAGAAAATGTTCCTTTAATGCTGATTTCCTGTTCTCTGACATTCGACTCTTTATGCAATGATGTAAGAACGTATTTTTTACTGCTATGACATTGTGCTAATTAAGTCTTTGTGATATCTTTCATAAAAATGGAAAGTAGGAAAGATCTCTTCGGTGAAACCGATGTACTATCAGACCAAGCAAAGTTGCTACTGATATTTTTTATGACACATTTTTCTTTCGTTTTTTCTAGCTCCATTTATTAACCCAAATATGGCTTTAAGGAGGCCAACTCAACAATCTAGCACCCGTCAAACAGATAATGCATCAAAAGCAGTTGATGGTAACAGAAATCCGAACTTTAATGCAGAAAGTTGTAGTTGCACTAACAAGGAAAATAACACGTGGTGGAGGGTTGATCTTGAAGCAATAGTAACAGTACGATTTGTGATTGTTACTAATCGTGCCAACTCTGGAAATAGGTTATGTGGATTCAACATCATTGTTGGGAACTCTGGAAACTATCACAACGTTTTGAATAAAAGGTAATAGTTAAAGCTATGATTTATGGTTTCCACTTGGTGTAAGAGCTTACGAGAAAAAGATTTTGTACATCTTTTTTTCCGGTTTCATGTGCCAGGAAACTGCAAAAGTATAAACTAGGCTTTCAACACCTTTTTTCTGCAATAACGAGGAACAACCTAAAGAGATATGTCAGGGCTATTACAAAGTAGAAAGATAATGTACTTCTACATTAGAGAAGAAATAATGTCTCACTAGTTTAACTAAGAAGAGAGAGCATTTCTATTTATGACCAATAGATAAAAATAGCTAAGCAATGCATTTCACAAATTATGAAGAAAGTCACATATGGATACTTTTTGTACATTTATATTTTCTCGATGAATATTTTCCACTTTTCTTTCTTTAAACATAGATGTGCATCAAACCAAACTATTCAAGGAGGTCAGAGCAAGAGAGTGTATTGCACTGAACGAGTACGAGGTCGTTACGTATACATCCATCTTCCTAAATTTGAGTTTCTCACGTTATGTGAAGTTGAGGTTTACAATTTTGGTAAGTATATAGTTTTGCACAAATTGTGGGTCTAGTTAAACTACATAACCTAGTATTAATGTTTGCCTTTAATGAAAAACAATGTACATATGTACATTTCCTTTTATTTGTAAAATCACAAAGATTATTTTCTTAACTTGTTAAACAGTTGCTTTTCGAAGGGTATAAATGTCGGTGTTTGATAAATGTTAGATTGGTCTTTAATCTTTTCTGCAATAAAGGAGTGGTGCATTTCTAGCTTTTTTTATCCAAATATAATTTATTTATTTCCTCTCTGTAAGTATAACCTAATGTAAATAGTAATTCATTAATTCAGGGTGCCCAAGTACATAGTATATTTCACATTTTCAGTGCTTACAATAGCAATACTTTAACAACAATCGTATTACAAAATTTATGGAGCTAACTACTTGATACTCTTTCGCCTCAAACCAAATATGCTTGACATGTTACTTGTTCAGCTTTTAAAACCAATCCCTTATTTTCAATCTCTTGCAATACATGGAAGGTTAATCTTATTGCCATGGATATGGTGCTACAGTTTTGATGGAAGAAGCATTCCAAAAATTGTAAGCAATTATCTTGATCTTTTGTACAAAATAACCGTTGTCAAACTCTGTCAACTGATCAGGTATAGGAAATCGACGTGAACAGATTATGATAAGTAACCGTTGACGCACGTTTATTTTAACCACTCCCAGTATATATATGCATCTTGATCTAAGCCTTGTTACATCCAAGACCTTCTTAGAGCATCCATGCGTTTCAGCATGAAGCAGTAATCTTTTGGGTTATTAATGGAACCTCAACTGGAAGCCAAAAATCTTTAGATTCTCCCTGATCAAAAGTTTTGTTCCATGCTTTCTTTCCACCTTTATTAATTAAGTTAAAGTCAGTATAGCAAGAACAGTTCTTTCAAATTTTGCAAGTCTTGAATAATAGATAAAGTTTGTAACACATATCATCGTCGACATGTAATTTTATTGTGCATATGCATATTTGAAGCATTTTGCGGCATCCTTTTTTGAGATTGCCATTGCCACAGCTTTTTCCAAAGTATGTAGTGAATTTGAGCAATCAAGATCCTAATAGGTAACTATGTTGTAGTCAAAAAGCATTAAATCCCCAGCACTATGTGAGCTGTTTCTTTAGTATGAAGTGGCAAATTACTGTCAAAATCGGTTTTTAATGACTCCCTTACAATTGCTGGTACAATCATTATCTGTCTATTCATCGCTTTTTTCCATTAGTAACATCAGACAATGCATCCTCATCGAGGTGATCAGTTGTAATATAATCGGTGGTTGTACTCAGAGAAATGATTTTTCGATTTATTTCACTATTGTTAGTTTTTTCAGTAGACTAAAAACCAGGCAGAAAATTCAATAGAAAACCGTACCGTCCTTTTTCATCAATCGTTTACTGTGAAATAATCACTAGTGTAAATAACACCCAGGGTCAGAATGCCTTGTTAATACCTGTATGAATAAAAAGCAAAAGAATTTAAAAAGAAATTGAATGAAGTCCAGGAGACATTCTTATAGGATTACATAGCACTGCACTTCACACAGATACGAGTAGTAGCGTGACATACTTACAAAAGGATGAAAAACGTGTTCCCACTGACACATTTGGAGAGTAAGGATGCTTTCTGAAAATTTTCTTCACTTTTTTGGCACAAGAAAATGTTTTTGTGGCAAAAACAAATCCTCTGATACTTCAGCTAAATTCTTTGAACGTCCAGATAAGGACCGCCGTGAAGACATTAATCTAAATTGGAACATGTTGTTAAAAATTAAGTCCGCAGAGTTACTCTATTGTCGATCTATTTATTTGAAACAGTTACGAACCAGTGACATGTTAGTTCATTTGTGTCTAAGGGTTTTCTTCTTCTTTCCAGACAATAAATGACAGACATCAAAGCATCACCACAATCTGGGTCGAGGCAATAATTGCACTCGGGACAGTTTATCCTTATTTTTTTTTGTTTTACAAATAGCAATAATTATGATTGTGCTGTTAACTCAAACTGATACTTTGATTCTTTATAGCGGACTTCACTTAGGGACGTAAATATCATTAAGTCGTCAATGGTTGGTTAAGTACAGTAGACAGCTAATTTCTGGTGACCGCGATTCTGAAGACCAAATATGGACGATACTTCAGAAAGTTTATGGCCCTGGTTATCTCCAGGATTTAAATATCGCTTTATCTTTAGAAACTCTTTTCGACTTATGAAATTCATACAAAAATTAAGCCGAATCTTCATAAGTTGACAATAAGAGCCTTTCACTGGCAACTAAATCGTACAGAGTGAAAATAATAAAATATGCATTTCTTGACTTTTTAAACATGGAATTGAGGATTAGTATTTTGTCTCTATGCATGTGAGTTTTTGAAATGCCAGCAGATGAAATAACTTTATAGTAAAAATTGTCTTCCAAAAAATAAAAGAATTCAAACAAACCAAGTCACAGTTATCTAGCTTCAGTTTTGGGGAAAGTAAAGATTCGAAGGTAGGGTAAATTAGGGTGTGCCTCTTTTCAACTAACATGAGGCTTTGAGACTGTCCCTTGCCCTTCTTTAACGAATAGAGGTTGCGCCTTCCGATTTTGTACCTTCGTCTTGAAAGGCACTTAGAGATGGACAGCAGGTTTAAACGGGTTCCTTAACCAATAGTCTTTACATAACACCAATGCGGGAAAGTGATGACGTCACAAGTCAAATGTTTTGGAAATAGGACAAGTTGACTCCAGATACCTGAAGAAAACCCTAGAATAGGCTGCTTCGCAAAATAACGGACCTCTAGTGTCTATAATGTTTAAACTAGGGGCGTTCGAATTTAAAAAAATCTCTGGTCAAAACTCTGTTAATTTTCCTTGGATCCTAAAGTTAGGATCCAACATCAAATAACAAGGTTTTGTTAGAGAGAATTAAAACTTTGAAACCTGACATCTCGGTGCTGGGAAAAGGCAAGACTGTCAATTTTGGCCATTGACCTTCCATTCTAATATGGCTATATGGATATTGAGTACTTTTTCCGTAATTCAAACATTTTTAAAATCGTGACGTCATACACACTGGAGTCAAGACGAAAGTTGCAGAAAGGTCTTATTATTTGGCTGCTTCAATAACACCTGACAAAGTCACTGAATTTTTACTAATGCTTTACTTCTGAAAATATTTTTTCCATTCCTTCTCTACCAGCACTCTGGCAAGATCATGCTATTGACTTTTCTCTTGTACACAATGCAGCATCTTGTTTTGCACGACAGAGTTAAAGTCACATGATCTAACATTATTTAATGATTGACGTAAGTTTTTTTGTAAATTGCGTCACGAGATTACATTCAGTTAGCTCACAAAACCAATTTTATTCAACAAATAAGCAACATCTTATATCATTGTCGTCCCAAATATAATTTATCGCCAACAAATGTCAATAAATCATTTAGTTGAATAAAGCGATTTTCAATCCGTTATTTAATTGGACGATAATTCACAACTAGAAACCTACCAACTAACTTACAAAGCCACAAGCGCTGATAATGCCCTGCAATGTCTTACTATACTGACAATTTTATAACATGACTTCAAAATTTAAAATCATCGGGTTAAAAACAGCCATCAGAGGGGATAATACTTTAAACCAACAGGTCTCTGTAAAAGGTACTTCAATTCCGGACTCTCCACAAGCAACACTTGGTAAAAAAGATAAAAATGGCCTTGCATTCGATAAGAAATAAACCCTAAGAAATGTTTCACTCGTGAGAAATAAATAAATAAAAAATTAAAGATTGCAGTCCAAAATTTCAGAATTAAAAAATTTGGCGTTATTTTTAAATTCTTTTTTCTCTGAAATTTTAAGTTAAGGAAGATTAACAAAAAGTCTACAAAACGAAAGACGAAATATACACTTTGACAATTAACTCAAACGGCATTCTTACCCCCTTAAATAAAAAAAGATATGATGGAATGCCTAAAGAGTACTTTTGGCTCGTTGAAAGCAATTTTACCATAAACCAATGACAAGGTAATCGCTTTTAAGTGAAGCTGTAGTCAAACTTTGACTTTTCACCTATCTCCTTTAAAGAATTTGGGTTATATGTGGAAAACAAAAAATTTCCCTAATTAAGTTAACTTTTAAATGTTCCACAAAGACAGAAATGTACTGAAATCAAGTTTCTTTGTTCAGAACTTCATTTCTTTTAGGTGTAACGATTAACTTCTGGCCCAGCATCCCTCGTCACGCCCCCTGCAATTAATTATAACTCAAGTTGTTGTATAGGAAAGGACGCAGGTCAAACTCTTTAAATGAAATGTCAAACACTGGTGTTGGATCTTGCTCACAGTTGTTTTTTTTCTTTTATATCCCAAATACCTCTGTGCTTTGGCACATATAACTAGTTCAAATTATAAACTCGAAATAACATGAACACTTTATATATGGTGTTCTTAAAATTACATTATATCATTCTTGTCTATGATTGCTTGTTTGAATTCAACTAGGCAAGACATAGATCATAGTAATTTTTTTTTTCTTAAAGAAAATATTTTAAAATTCGGATAGTGAAAACTGGTAAAACCAAGAATGAGCTTCAAAACATGGTTAGGGATGCCTTTGTTATTAGCAGCCGTAAAAAGATTAAAAAATATAATAAAAACCCCAAAAAACTCTTCAATAGATTTTAAAATGACTCATACAAGGCAATATTTGGAGTTTAATATAAAAAGATATTGATGAAAGTGAATGTTACAATGAAGTAATAAACAGTTAACTTAACTTTTTCCATGCCTCCTTTTAAATATCATGCCTTGCTTCCCTATCAAAAATTTAAAATATACTCAAATATTTATCGTCATCAACGTTTTGATTGTCAACTAAAATATACTGCAGCAAATGTAAACTAAAATGATTATTATTATCTCATAACTCGATGTCCTTTTAAAATATTTAAAAAGTTATGTCTACAGGATTCAAATAAATTTTTAACAAATTTACTTTACAAGACAGACAAACAATGAAAAGCTCTCTTGCTATTATTGATTAAGAAATCAACCAGAAAATGTTGCATTGGAAAAAGAAAAATTCTTTTAGTCCCCGCTATATTTAAATTGGAACCAAGACGTTAGCAAACAAAATAAAGGTTTATAGGATCAAATATTCCAATAAAGCTGTGTGAAAAAATGTGACTGTGTAAATTGTCTATGCTTACTTTGTAAGACAGATGTCTTACAAAAAACTTGCTTTCAGAATGATTTAAATGTAATTTCACCAATGATATGTTTGAAATCAATATAGACCCTCTTTCATGCTTTTTAGTGTTAAAGTAATGTAAAGTAAATTTGATATATACCAATTATAATGTTCATCTTGTACTTCATATACAGAAATGAAGAGAACATACTATTGGGTTCTTAACCACAAGAATAAACTAAATCATTGCTATGTTTTGGGCTTTATATTATGCACTGCTGTCGTATTTCTTAGGAATTAAGAGTTAGGAAATTAATGTAAGGGAAGCAATGTAAGGTTACATATATACCAGCATTATAATTTACTTGTTTTCTTTCGAAACTTATCAGACCCTTGGCAAAAGCCCAATTTAGCTCTTGGAAAACCATGCAGGCAATCAACTACAAGATATTATAACGGAAAAAACTATAGTGCTCACTTCAGTACTGATGGAAACAAAGATAACAACATGTACTCTAGTTGCAGTGTTACTTATGAGATGACGAATAACTGGTGGATGGTTGATCTAACATATTCCGTATATGTGGCAGTGGTTGTGATTACAAATGCGGCTGGTAAAAATTTAGCTGGTTTTGATGTAATAGTTGGAAACAGTGACAGTTATAGTAGCACCAGCAATACATAGTAAGAGATATTTTCTTTTCGGTAATGTAATCGAGATTACTTAAGCATTCATTCTGAATTCTAGAGTCAAAAACTATATGAAATTTTTTCGTCAATTTTTTACGATATGCTTAGTTCATTGACTTCCTTTTCTTTCTTCGATAAATTTTTATGTTATGTTTGTCCATCTCACTAATCTGCTACTTTACAATATCATCTATTAAATTTCTAATAAGCCGCATACCATCATTAGTCCATCAATATGACAATAATTCAAAAAAGTAATTTAGTTAATAAACTAAATAGAATTATTTAACATGAGATTACCACTTTTTGTAACGCATGTCTACTTTTAATTCGTCATATATTGCTTTCCGTGGCAACGTGGTCTTCAAAGCCTTCATTCAGCTATGGGATATTCTCTCTTCATTTTTGTACTAGCCTTACAAATCCAAGATTAATGTCAGGAAACTTCACTGCACTTGCAAACAATATGACATACTATATTAAATTGGAAGGATATTGAACTGGCTTGTCTGGACAGAAAAATTAGAAAGATGTTAACTATGTTCGGCGCCCTCAATCCTAATAGTAATGTGGCTAGAATTTATTTGCCGAGAGCAAGAGGAGGGAGGGGGCTGATTGGATGCATGATGTGTGTTAAGGCAGAAGAAAACAATCTATGCTTATAAATAAAGAATAGTGTGGACTCTTTGCTGCAAACGGTTATAGAAGAACAGATTTTGAAAACTGATGAATGTATGGAGACTAAGGACTACGGGAAGCAAGACCTTGAAAAACGAGAGAGAGTTTGGAGGGAATGAGTATGCATGGGCAACTTGTACGGGACCTCGGGGAAGGAATAGAAGTAACTGCCTCGTGGAAATGGATGGAGTGTGCTGGGTTGAAACCAGAAACAGAATCTCAGATATGCGCTGCCCAGGAACAAGCGTTACCAACAAATTATGTAAAGTTCCATATAGATAAAACGGGTGACTCTCCAATGCGCAGAATGTGCGGTGAAAGAGGCGAACCAGTGTGGCACATTGTCAGTGAATGTAGCAAACTTGCTCAGCGGGAATACAAGCGCCGCCATGACAATGTTGCCAGAATAATTCACTGGGAGCTGTGTGATTTATATAGCTTAGAGAAAAAGAAAAAGTGGTATGAGTACAAGCCTAACAGTGTCATTGAAACGGAGGGAGCAAAAATACTTTTGGATTTTAATATACAATGAGACAACATCATTGAACACCGTAGACATGAAATTGTCGTGGTAAATAAAATGGATAAGACATGCATGATAATTGATATTGCTGTACCTGGAGACAAGAGAGTGAAACTTAAAGAACAGGAAAAAATAGAAATTTATAATAATCTCAAGCAGGAGCTTTTATAGATTTGGTCTCTCAAGAAAGTCGAGGTTATACCTGTAGTTATTGGAGCTCTCGGTGCAGTGTCTAAATCACACAAAAAGTATATCGAGAAGATGGGTCTAAAAAAAACCTTTCATGATCCAGAAAATTGCTTTGTTAGGGACGTTGACAGTGAAAAGTCTTGCAGATGTAAGGAGGATATAAGACTTCGTCACCTGGAAACTTGTTGCGCACAGCTGTCGAAGACTAAATTAATTACTGTCGAAGACTAAATTAATTACGATTGACTTACAAAATAATAACAGGCTATTGTGTTTTTGTAAAGAATTTTTAATTATTTATCTTTTTGATGATCACATTTGATTTTACCCTCCTACAGGGCACGATTAGTATGAGTTACAAATCATTATTATTTAGAAATCAAAATTGTATACTTGCATAAACTGAAAGAGTCACTTACACCTAGGAGTAGATTCTATGTTTCTTTAATTTCGAATGATGTAGTTTAAAGTTGTGACTTAATATGTTCTCCTTTTTACTTTTATATTAAACAAACAGGCTAATCAAGTAGTATCTTGTTGAGTGAAATGAGGTATTTTGTATCTTTTTTAGTTTTAGTTATTGATAATTTATTGATCACCGGTTGATTAAGTAAGTTAGCTTCATTTCATTTTATCTTCTTAATTTAGTTGTTCATCTAACGAATTCATTGAAGATGGGAAGACTAGACCTATTTACTGCGTGCCTATCATATTTGGAAAACATGTTTTCATTCACCTAGCCAGGAGTGACACCCTTGTACTGTGTGAAGTAGAAGTATACACAACAGGTATGTTTTCACCTATTACACAATGTATGAAAGGAAATTTGTCCAAACCCTTTAACATCATCTAATACAAATATTTTAGCTAATGACTATCTCATGGTGGATTACTTACAATTTTCTTCATATCAACTTAAAATATTAAACTGTCAAATTTTTGAAACTATTAAAGTTTAAAATTCTAAAATTTGGATATAAAAAGCTATTCTACGCAGTCCAATCATTAATTTAATGAACTTTTATACTTACCTATATGACTGGATAAAAGTGAATTTTGTATGTCTGGTTGCCACCCCTTTCACGTCGCAGTCTTCATTATAATCACATCTCAGATAACTCCCCGGATCGTACCTCATACTCACACTCATGTGTTATAAATGTAAAGAATTTAGCTGGAATTAGCATTCTGCATGTAAAATCCAGTAGACAGTAAAAACGTACTGACAATATTTTGCTAGAAGTTATATAGCCGGGATAAATACTCTCTTGAAGTTAGCTTTTATATTTTAGGTATTCAACTAATTGTGTTCTAATTCCCAAACGGGAAGGATCACAGCATATATTGCCAAAGGCTAGGGAGTTTGAAATCTACAATACGTAAGTTTATAATAACATCGATAACTAAGTACACATATGTCACTTGAAAATGAGAAAGTTATTTGAATGCACAAATTTGATGCGGGAGAGGAAAGAAGTTTTTTTCAGCTGCAACGATTTTCACTACTTGTACGTGCTACTACAATATTTGATATAGAGTTGGCTTCAATTTTTAACAAGTTTACGAATTTTAGGATTGTTGGGTTTACTTTTTTCAACTGCATGGAGAAAAGCACTGATTAAATTGTCGATACTGATGGTGGTGCTGGTGGTGGAACTGTTGGTGGAACTATTTAGGTGGTGCTACCCAAGGTCCTCTTATAAATCACGATCTTCATTCGTAAAAGTCTATGACTTAAAAGAATCTGCTGAATAGCATTAAAAAACAAAAAAATATCGCAATATTCAATTCAATTTAATTCAAGCGTCATTCTGTTTCAAGATATTTGAAACATGTAATAAGTTGTATAGGTTTTCCAATGTCAATACATCATATTATGAGTGGGCTGAGCTAGAGACGAAAATTCTTTTTCTTCTCCATGCGGATCCCACAATAGGAATTTTTATAAAAAAATACTTACCCTTTCAATAACTTAACACTTCTGTAATTATAACATAACTACACATAAAAGAAAAAAGATTTAGGGGAAAAACAGCTCAAAAACTTAAATTTAAAAGTAATCAATAATATTTTTTTCGAGGAGAGACGTGGGGGCTATAGGTAAAAGTATTAATGTCTTAAGCAAGGTTTTGTGCCCTTCACATGCTATTTATTTATTAAAACAGATATTGCTTGAAAAGAACAGAACTTGATCTTTACATGCAAACGTTAAAGGTACCATACATGTCTGAATCTAACTGGGGAGTTTCCTTTCTGTAAAAAATAAAAGTTGGCATTTGATTAATGTATAAAAAGGACTTTCATTATCATCTGAACAATATACTTTTACAATAACGCATAATGGCCCAATATCATCTTTATGCTTCTTCCCAGCTCACCGTGGAGGTTAACCGTTTTAGACTATCAACAATATCAATACTAGCTCCAAGATGGTCATGATACGCCAGTTGCATATCCTGAACTTCATTCTGATGTGTAACGACTCTCACCGAACGTATATCACTATGGATGTAAATCCCGTTATAGCACCGATTTTGAATTCCATGCTGATCATAAGCCATTAAAAGCAATTTTAAAATATCACAGACAAATTTTCCCACAATCTACAAAACCTGTCAATCAATGCGACTTATACTTGTCCTCGTATAAAAGATGTTACACATAACCATGATCCAAGAATACGGAATTTATTTATTTTTTCACTCATAATCTTGATATAAAAGATTTGGTGATAGAGTAAAAAATTAAGCTGGTATTTGATTTAACTCGGCCATGAGGCATGTAGTTGCGTGATTGAAAATTGGAAATTGTTTACACTGCGCTATAGCAAAAATTGCAAAAACTGAAAGTGACTATCCAACAGGAAAACATTTCATAACGATATTGTCTGGTTCTTTCTTCTACTCTCCACAAGGTGTATTAGCTATTGTTTATGAAAGACATCAAGACATTGTGAAAGCTAAGCGCCTAATCGCCAAATACCTTATGGCTAAAGATTGGCTGTACTATTGAACTTGATATTGATGCGTATCTTGTCAAATGCTGAATACAAAGCTGACTATTGGTTTGTTACACCGTCACCACCTTCTCTACCGCACACATCCTATAATTAACATCATGTTATATTTCCTACGTGAGAGTCATTACTTATAACAGAAACTAACTATTGAAGATAAATGAAGTTGATACATTTCATAATACTTCTTTTACCAAGATCATTAGAGGCCTAAATGCCATATTCACATGTTGTAACAATCAAATTCATCTTTGCTGTTTGATAATAGACGCAACTTTGTTTCGTTGACACAGCCCGGATTTCTTCACTTAAGCAATATTTCTTAAAAACATCTCATTGGCTTCAAGCAAAGGCTCTTGTAGACCACGTAAATGAAGTGCTTACTAAATGTATCCGCTTCACGACCATAAAAGGGCAAACCAGGATAAAATACTTTTCAACCTTTTTCAATCCTATGTCACCACATTCTTCAACCACAGTCTCAGCTGCAGATATGTTTTTACATAGAAAGTTGAGAATAATTTTATTTGAAACTTAGATTTTAGGTACCTTATATGATGCATCATCTCAGGCACGAAAATCAAGTTCAACGCGTTAAACAAAGCTAACACTGCTGCTGCTTCCCATGCTACTCGTGTGCATATTATGAAAAGAAATGCTGTTCTCCTGTACCAATCAAACGTTAGAATTACTTTATCTTACAATCCAATATCCTATCAATTATGTGAAAAGTATCACCTCGTGCTGATTTGTTACGAGGTTTCATCCTACACAGCCAGCCATCCAATGTAATGATATTTTATCAATCAGCTGGTCAAGGAACTGTATTATATTTTGTCAACGTATGTCTCTATTTACGTAAAAGGGGAAAATGAAAAGAAAAGAAATAATCTTTGCTATTTAATAAGTGATTAAAAAAAACAAATAACATTTGATATATTGGAATAAACTAGTTAACATAATATCTGTTACAGGACTTCTTGTGTTCATTGCTGTATCTTTTATTTTGCATTACCACAGATACTATAATATTATATCAAACTTTTGAAAGCTTTTCAAATAAATATTTGAATTATGATGAAGAACGGTCAGAATGACACAAAAAAGAAGTTCGTGAAATTGCGAGAAAATTTTAAAACGGGATCTAAACTTACACTCTAATATTCCAGGAAAAGATAATATGTACAAGCAAACGTGTGTACAACTTGCTAAGCAATTTAGAGCATTTTTAATATTGTTTTTGCAAATAAATTGTCTTCTTGTTTTTGCATTCGAAGATTTTTTATACATAAAATCAGGGAAAATCCATATGTATGTCTTTCTTTGCGTTGAGTGGACTTGGTTATCGATTATCAAATATATATTTGTTTATCAGCTTATGATAGCA
>JAAAKL020008778.1:0-15631 GCA_010016065.2 Carybdea cf. marsupialis auct. non (Linnaeus, 1758)
GAAATTGTCTCCCCGACAGCAATTGCCTTCTTCAATTTATTATGCACTTACCTGAAGGGAGAAGCAGGTTGTAAATATTTGTCTTCCAGTTGTAAACAAGATAAATATTAGGAATCGCAGGACTTTCCCAGTGGTAGAAGTAGCAATGCATCGTGCAAACCAGAGCTTAGGCTCAATGTTTGGGAAATGTTAGCGAGTAAACATTTTCTGTATATTTTCAAGAAGTACAAGAATGCTTATTGAGAATCATTTTGCCATTTGGCAACACGGGGAGTGGCAAGGGGCAAAGTATTAAGAGCCTGTATATTCAAACTGTATTTAAACTAGAGCCGCCGTAGTCTAGTGGTTAAGGAATCTGACTCACATGCCAGAGGCCGTGGGTTCAAATCCCGCCTAGCCCGATATGGAGACTATCGGTTGGGGAAGATAACGGGACACCTCCCCTGTAAATGTGCTCTCTCCCCAGGACATTGCTCACTCTGGCTGGGCAATAAGCTACGCTCGAAATCGAGTATGCCATCAAAAACATATTCAAACTTTAATACTTCTTAAGAACCGTGCTTTCAAGTAGGAATAGAACATTGAATCCTAAATTGCCTAATACCTTTCAGCGTATGGCAATCCAAGAGAAGCAATGTTTCAATGAATGCTAGTGTGCAGGTACAAACCTTGTCGGACTCTTTGGTATTGGTAAATCATGATTATGACTCGTTATGCTTTTCTCAATCTCTGTTTGTCGTCTGTGTATCGTTTCCAGAAACCTTGTTACCATACAAACCAGGATGTGCACAATATTTACAGAGACTAAAAAATGCTGGCAAGAAGTTGTTCATCATAACCAACAGCAAGTTTGATTTTGTGTAAGTATCCAGTTTAAACAAAGAAACTCGAATAAATTGAATCAATTTTAAGAAGTTCGATGATGTAAGTATTCTGTTAGTTAAAATAAAGAAAGAACAAGGCTTGAATAGATTTTTTGAAGTTCGAAGCTTCGATTTAGAACAGTGTTTTCAAAAGTGGTTCTTACCTCATGAAGCATTGGAAGCAGGTAAGAGGGCGGTGTAAGAATGTAGATTTACATGTCTGATTTTATATTGTAACTTTATCGTGACTTACAAAAGGTTGCTTAAAATGTCACATAACATGACAGCTTTTGATGTGCAACTCACGTACACTCACCTCAAACTGCGCGATTGTTTCTTACAATTAACTGAACCAGTGGCGCTAAGGGTGGATATCAGGAGCCAAAGGAGGGGGATATTAAAGGCTTAGGAACCACTGACGCGAGTGCCACTCGGACGCTACTTTCATTTACCTTACCCACCGTCTCAATTATAGTTGTGTAAAATTTATGAAAATGTCGAAGGAATAATAATTACTGCGTATGTTTTTAATACTCGTCGGTATAACTTTTAAAGTAGTTACTCATCCGTTTCAACATTAGTTTATTTCATTTATTTGCTCGACCTATTGCAGTAGTATTTGTAACTGGTATATATGTAATTTTAACTGGTTTGGTACAATAGTAGTCACATCTCATTACGACTATACAATGGTAATAGTGAGTCCATTCCTTTGTTGAGCGATATTTTTAACACAAATTTATACGGATAAAAAGCCACGTGTTCCTTATCCTGATTATTAGTGTACAATTCTTCATGTGATAACTCTTCTTGTTTCCAGGTCAATATTGAAATCTCAAGAAAGCAGCCATGAGTCATCGTCATAGCTTTCTGTAAGACACATTTTGCGCGCCCATGCTGCGCGGGTATATGTCAACACTCCGGTCACTACACCTGTGCCGCTGATTAGCGAAAACGGTCTGAACTCGCTTGATAAACCTCTTGCTCTTTTATTCCTTTCAGCTGTTTATTCATAAGTAGACCTTCCACCTCGCTCAACATAAGTCTAAAATAAGCTAGCCAACCGATGTTAATTGACATCGTCGTGTTCAACAGATAGTTAACAGAAATTAAACCAATCTCATATATGTAGACATGTGATAGATGGTATTTAGTCCATTCTTTATTTTGTTTAGATGTTAGACAGCTTTGTTTACTATTGTAGCATCGTTTTGTTCTCTTTTTGTTTAATAGGAATACCAATGAAAACGTAATAGTAGCGTAAATTACTGTATCGGTATATTCCATTTGCAGTATGTTTCCGTGTTTCTTTGTAGAGACAAAGGAATGAAACATTTGGTTGGCAAAGACTGGAGGGAGCTATTCGACGTTATTGTTACACTGGCCAGAAAACCAAAATTCTTTAGTGATGTGCAAAGGTTAGAAAGTTAGGTATTATTTTACCTTTGGTCGTGTATAATAAACGAGATGGTGGTCGTAAATTGATAGTAAGAAAAATCTATAGCTACAGTACGACGACGTCTTTCTTCTTGTAAGTTGTATTCGGGTCGAAAGTCCGATTGACAGCAACGCTACGTAAACTCAGCTATTGACTCTACCAAGTACTAGGTCCCCAGCTGGAATTTTTTGAATTTTAAGAAATATATAAACGACTTATATTCAAATTTCTATATTCACTGATTTGGCCCTAAATTTTGATAAACAAAATGTTATTTAAAAGCAATCCCTGAAGGATTTGTCACATAACCATCTGACGTAATTTGTCAGAATATACGCAAATTATGTATCATGTGGAAAGTTTGTGATCAGCACAATCAAGAAGGGTATATATCAAAGGTATAGATCCCCATCTGTTTTTATTGATTTTTATTGATTTTTATTTATAACCCCTAATGTGAGTTTCTAAGTATACGACTAAGTAATGCAGATTCACGGATCGCATGATTTTATACATAGCTACAATGTAAGCCGTCAATTTAAGACATTGCGCACGACCCGAAAAATAGCAACTTTGTAATGATGTAAACAAAAGAACCCACGATGGATATATTTGTATAAATATGGCTAGAGATAATTAATAAACCAGTTTGTGGAGCAGCTTTCGAAACCAGATAAAGCAAGTTACAATTATTAGAAGTACCACAGCACGTATGAATAGGAGCTTTTCATAATCGACGAAATAAATACTGTCTTGCAGTTACGACGTAATTTTTCTGTTCGCTTTAAGTGTAATAGTAGTCTTTGGTAGTAGAGCAAGATGTTCCGAAATGTCAGATAAAATATAAGTCTGCGAGTCTCATGTTTGCTTCTCTATGGAATCAATACAAGGATCAGAAAATCAAGAACGTGCTATTTGTTTTAGAATGTTGTCGACTACGCTACCAACTCACTAGAGAAGCCCAGCGAGAGGAGAAGTCAAGGGAATTTATCTGTTTCTGGCAAAACGCTATCTAAATATTTCTTGGGTTAGGATATTGGCTAGGGTTTTTCCGGGGTTTTTTTTGCTCAACAAGTCAGATTACTGTTGTTATAATACATTATAATGTAACATTGTGACAATGCGAATACGGCGATGTGATAAAATCTATAGACACAAGTAATAGTTAGAGCCTCGAGAACAACTTTATTATCATCATATTTGAGCCAGGGTTCAAATCCCGGAAAGGGCCATTGGTGACGTCAGGAAGGGTATCCGGTCTTAAAGTGCTCTATGCTCCAGTAGCAAGACCCATGTACATGGGCATCGCCGTAGCCCCTATACAGGGAGTGCACGGCGTCAAAACCGATAAACCGTTCGAACAGTGGGCTCACTATTCACCTCTCCCACGTCCCTTTATTACAAAAAGCAATACGCAAATACTTTCTTAGGTTGAGAAAATTGCGAAAAATCGAAAGCCACTTTCTCATGTATATCCCGTTTCTTATCCATTTTCAATACCCAGACGCATTCTATCTGGCGGCAAAGTTGAGGCCTAAATCCCTCAATTTTTTCGAGGCCTTCAGAACTTTTAAGTGGTAGTCATATCGTGCCTGCAGAAAATGGAACATTTGTCAGCTCTAAAATCTTCACAACATTTAGGATTCTGCAGTAGAAGCTGACTGATGGTGAAACCATGTGTTTCTGACCCTTTCGTACTTGCCTCGACATTCACAGTGTCTTTCCTATGTCGGATCACAGCCCGTGCATGTTTGCTGATTCAAGGTGATAAGATTTTCGATGTTCGTACAATTGAAATCAGATTCTGGATCTTAGTGATATTGTTATATTCGAAGCTGAATCAAGGACAGCGCAAAGTAATATTTCACTTTTATTATAGTAATTGATCAGACTACATTTTTCATGTATCATATGGAGATATCCATAGGAAGAAAATGTATCAGAAATTACAGTAGATTCTGCCATAGAAGGCCATGAAAAATTACGACGAAATTATAAAGTAGACATGAGACATCAGATCACTGCATGCTATGGGCTGTGGTAAAGAGTAGTCACGTCTGCAAATGTTGGGCTATATTTGCAAAGATTTGTACAATTCTAGATCTCTGACCTTTTCCAGCCGTGCACCTTGTATTGAAACAGCCTATCTGCTGTCTAGGGTGACAGATTCCGTCCGCTATGTGAGGTGAACTGCAGCTAGCATCATGTACATGCCAATTGTGTCCATCTTTAGCCTACCGTTTGGGATTTTATGAAGTACTTCCTTTGTGTAGTCCGGGAAAAGTGTTCCCAATAGGTCCTACAAATCAATAAAGTCTTGAACGTTTTATCGGCGGCCTAATAATATCTGTGACATGCTATTCTGTATTCCGTTTAGGCCCTTCCGCACTGTTGATCCGACAACTGGACATCGATCATGGGACCATGTTCATAGTTTTGAACCACAGAAAGTGTACGCTGAGGTAACACAAATTTTCATATAGTCATAACAGAGTGTAATGTTTACGGGGGATTCTGGTAACCATATGATTTCCTGATTATTGTTGTAATCGTTGTTACTAAGATTGTGGAAGTGTTAGATGATATCAGTGGAGTGATAGTTTGATATTAACAGGGTTTGACCTATGACCTGGTAGTCGTGTGCTCAAATCCTGTTCACATCTTTGGTATTGCTATCGGTTGAAACGGTAACTTCTGTGACCCATCACCATGGGCACGATGTTGCCCTAGGAAATGGCATTTTTCTCTACACATCCCCCCACTCCCGAGTCCCTCAAGTTTTACACTAGCCTCAAGGCTTCTCGTTCCTTTGCCAACTCTTAATACTTTTTTTTCGGCCATGAGGCTAGGGTCAAGGCGAAGTGCCTGATCGTATTCCTTGGAGCGCTCCTAACTCACCCTGAGAAGGCAATTTTACTGTGCAGTGGAGTTTTGTCGTATGGCCTTCTGTTGCGCCTAGTAGTCCACAACTGCCCTGTAAAATTTAATGATTCGATTTGGTCGTTTTGCTGTGTATTTAAAGTAGTTACACTATGAGACACACTGCTCGGCAGAGGCCTCTTATGAAAAGGAAAATAATATTTGAGTTGTGAACCTAGTTACTTACTAGAGAGAAAAAAACGTTAGCTAGGCATTTCTCTCAACAACACCAGCATCTTTAGGTCGTGTATTGCGGTGTCATGAAGAAACGTGTCTGTAGTGAGGAATATTGTGTTACTGTAGAAGAGCTGTATCAACATTCTAATATCATTTTCTCGAAGCAGCTTCGCCTTTTTAACTTTTGTCGGAGTATTTTCATGTTTAACACCAGTTTTTTATAATAACTGTATAAGCATTTCTAACTCCCCGTCTGCTTGCCCAATCCCAGTCTTATTATTAGACATCTGATGTTGCAAGGTAGCATAAACATATCTGTTTACGTCTGTGTTATGTACGCTTTTTTATGATTTGTTAGCAATGGAATATACATGTTATTTGAAACTTGTACCCTCCATCTTATGACCCTTTTTCTTTGGTAGCGGATAATATGCATCACAATTACCGCCTCGTGGCACCCCCCTTCTTATAACATATGCGGACAAGTTCAGGGTGTCTGCCTGTCCGAAGTCTCGATGGTGTCGTGGGGAAACGGCTAGACGCCCGTCCAGGCGTTGCACCTTAACAAGATGAAAACTTCAATGCGGACTACCAGTGCCAAAGCGGATAAGTGTTGGCCAGTACCTGCCCCAAATCCGCCGCGGTTATTTGATCCCTTAAAGTAGAAATAGTTACCCTGTCGTTGCGCAAGACTCAAAGAATGCCCTTTAGTGCGTTTTCTAAATGATTACTGTACAGCCCAGGTAAATGCATCTAATGTACACGCATCTATATCTGTGCAGGGCTTTGTGGCAACTGTGACTTGTAATTGGTTTGCCAATTGCCGTGGCGGAAAAGGAAGTTTATTTCTTACTTTTGCTTAACTTTTCCCTACTTCCATAACATAAATGCTAGTTTTGTTTATACTTCTAGGGCAATATACAGCTATTTATAAGATTTACTGAATGGGAAGGAACTCGTGTACTATATTTTGGTGACCACGTCTATAGTGATTTAATGGTAAGTGTTGTAGGTGAAAGAGAACTATTCCTTTCATGAAAATTATCATGGCATTCTAACATGTTCTCAACGTTTGCAGATGTTTGCGCATTGTAGGAGAGAGACACTTCATTACTACCGAGGAGAGAGGATTTGAATTAATAAGTTTTGAAGTAATGCTAGAGGAAGAGAATATCTTCACATGCACATGCGGGACATGTGCTCTACAAACTGAGTTACGTGAACAATGATGACCACTCGTATTCCATTTGATTAGATGCCATATTAGCTTCCAAACCGCTGCCTATAAACATTGACCTTGAACTCGACGCGAGTTTGGAGACCAGCTTCTCTGCGGATTTTGACCTGACGATATTAGGATTACCATTCCACCCTTCAATCTCTCCAAGGCAACTTGCAAATTGCAATGGAGTATCCCTAGAGTACGAGAAGATTGAAATCTCACCTATTTCTATATTCTATTCTATATTTCCTAATGGACGCTGTAGAACTTGATTACAAACAGAAGAGAAATGACACATATTTTTTAATTTGTTACTTTTGAACTTGTATCTAAGATTCTATGTTTATCCACATTGACGATGTGTCAAATTCGTTCATTTCTTTTATATACGGAATAACAAAGTCCATCATGAGAGCATTCGAAGGTAAAGCCAAAATGCATCTTATTTACTATTATGATCAAACGAATTATTTTTGCACGGTAATAAACAAAGAACATAAAATTCGCTAGAAGATTGTCATAAATGCGTAAAACACAATTCCTTTCATCGTATTAGTAAGTAGGCTTACTTTTTCGGGTTTACCTTCGGATTTATGCATTAAGTATTTTGTTATCCCGCATATAAAGGAAATGTAGGAACTTGTAACATCGTCACTCAGGATGAAGATGGTATCTTTGAAACTTGTTTGAAAGCAACAGAATAGAATAGAAAGTATTGGGCATTTCTCTTAATTCTATTATCAGACGATACAGTTACTTAAGTGGAAGTCTTGTTGCATCACACTAAAGTATGACATCCGTTGCATTGTGCGTAGTCGTATCATAGTAACCGTTGTTATGTGGGTAACGTTGCAAATGCATGCTTTGAGTCCGGATGAAATGTAATTTTATATAAGAAAAACAGAACATCAGTTTACGGGTCATTGCAAAATCTGTCGGTGAGCACATTTACCCTTAAAACAAACAAATGAATAATTTCAGAGATCGGTAAATGTTCAATTTTGACGTTATCCTATATTGCAAGTGTACCTTTGCATATTTGCGAATATGATTGGTGATTTACGGAGTGAAGTACATTGGTATACATTTCATGTTGTTTTTCTAACAGAACCCCGTCTTACGTCATGGCTGGAGGACCGGAGCCATCATTCCAGAACTTGAGGTAGCTTGTTTAAATATCATTTCCAGGCCTTTAATTTCAACGGAGCTTGTTTTCACACACTACCACCACACACGCCCCAGGGATGTATACTTAAGAAGGCTTTCGACCGAAACTCAGTTTTACCTTAAAACCTTGATTTTTGTTTAGCCATGTCTAGGTCTTGTACTTACGATATATAGTTAGTACGTGCATCCACTTTGGCAAAGTCGTCTCTCATCGAAAATTACCTTTGACATGTGAAATGCCTACAATAGTAATGGCATATTTGGTAATCCCTTTTCCTAGTAATTTGCTACATGCCTTTGGAGGGAATGGGCAGAAGATACCTGAATGGAATAAGGAAAGACCCGGCGTAAAAATGGTTGAAAATCCTCACCCACTATGGTAGAATTGTTTTGTAATATTTACGAATTTCTTAATCCATTAGTGTTATAGCATTTAAAGCTGAAAGAAAATTTGTAACCTGTTTATGAATATGGTTGTCTAAAAATTTATCAGGGAAGGGATTTTTTCAGTGCTCCGGCGTCGCCTTACCCACTCAGGTAGGCTTTAGTAATCTGATAGCAAATAAAAGTTTTTATCTCCTGTTGCCAGGACACTTTTCCCAATCCTTCTCTGGATCGAGAGCCAGCTCTAATAAATTTAAAAATCTCTGTAACATGTGACAAAATCCTTGAAAGAGAGATGTACAATACGCCATCACTTGAAAACCGATCATCATCTGCATCGTCGGTAGAGAACATCGAATAAAAATGTGAAAATAAGAGTAGCAGTTTGTATCCAATATTTTCGATCAAATCAACTCCATCACATTCTTATTACCGGGCCTTTGTACTGTTTTCAATACAAAAAAGGGAAAGATAATTCAAAATCAATTCATTTGCGTAGAACATGTTGCGTGATAAACAAGAAAACTTCTGTATTAGATATATTGACATCATATCTTTACCGGGGTGAATGTTTTTCCAACGATTGCTCGTCCAGTCTAGAGTGTCTATTGTGAGTATGTTAATGTTATTCTCTCTTTCAGACTTGCAAAACTTAATGTTGTTCACTTCTATTCCTTTCACGATGACAGAAGGAGATTCTGTTTTGCAACAGCAAAGAATACCGCCAGGATGTCAAGTTCTTGTTGCAGCTAGAAGACCTGATGTCTGTTGTACAGGTAGGCGCATTTCTCTTATCTTTTTTGTTTCTTTTTTCCTTTGTACTCACCTTGAAAAGATGCACACTGCCGAACAGTCAAAACGAAAGCATTGCAAGCATTAGTGTTAAAAATTTGATAAAGTTTGATCAGCAGTTCTGATGAGATGCCAAACAAAAAGTTTTAAAACATCGGCATAAATATGATATGAAGTCAACATTTTTAAAAGTTTGAAAACATCGTTGTGGACACCATGAAGTTTCTTTTGTGGTGTTCATTATAGCAAGGATATGAAAGGGAGCCTTTGGTGTAAGCATGGTTAGATCCCTCCACAATTAGAGTTTGCACTTTTCCCTTTTATAACTCCTCCAAATGCCTTGTGCCAAGTTTCAGTAAAGTGCAACAAAAAGTGGAGACTAGTTGTCTAAACACGGTGTACACTCGCTACTTGTAGAAGAAAGAGAAAAGTTAGTTTTACAAAATCCGTTATTTAGCAAATAGTTGGGGGCTGCAAACATCATCCGTATCTGAAATTTTGGATTATTAACCTTTAATATTGAAGATCACGTTCTTTCGTTAATATTAACGTAGTTTGTAAAGTCCTTGAAGAACCCACGGAGCTATCTTGCGCGAATACTATGTTTGAAATGTTTAACTCGTTTCATCAACAGTCAGGCCATGGTCCGTTTACACCGACTCTTTGAGTAGCAGATAATGTACAAAGACCTCAAATTTTCTTTATTTCACTCTCGTCAGTTTGATTCGAGAGAAGAGTTTTGTCGGTGGTGATTAAAAACAATGAATGGCTGGTTAATAACAAAGGATAGAGGTAAAGGAAATAATATGCAATGACAGTTTTGTATTGAACTTGTAAGATAAACGCCTGTATTTCTACTCAAATTAGTAGTGAAAAGGAAAGATAAACCTCGCAGGGTGAGACCAAAGATTACTAGGGCCAGATCCTACATGCAGTCGTTAGAGCTAAGTTACGGTTGACTTTTAAGACCTCATACTTGTCTTTACGTATCCAATCGATTAAGCGTAGAGAGTTTTGCTATAGCGCTTTCATACAGTGTTAGATTCTCCTGTCTCAGATGAAAACAGAGTTCCGTAAAAATCCTGCTCTGCTTTTCAATATCTTGTTTCTGTTTCTCGTAACATTGGCGACACAGTGAATCCTTTTTTCGTGCCCAAGGCGTTGATAACGTTTTCGTCTCCGAGCTTAATCTTAGAACAGTGAAGAGCGTTAACAAAGATATTTCATTTAGTAAAAATTGAATAATTTTCTAAGAGAATTTGTAATGATTCTTTCGGTACTGTAACAAAAAGTAGAGGCTGTCGTTTACTTGTATCATGTTAACATATGGAACATCTGAGAGATACACAACTTGTGTAATTTTAAGAACGAAAGGAGCTATGAGAAAGAAATGAACCTCGCATCATTAGACTTTAAGCGCCGAAGGAAAGGCGTATATCGTTTCAACATACTGGTACTATGGCGATTTCAGCTCTTGTGAGTAATGAGAAGTAAAGTCTTGACTACTGCCTTGATTGTAGCTTTTCTCTCAAAAGTTCATTGCAATTATTGTGATTCGTGTTCAGTTAAATAGATTTGACGGTAAGAAAACAGAGCCTTTATTTTTCCAAGCAGGCAGACATTAATTGGCAAATAGATGTTTCCCGCTGAGTGGATATTGTAATTCGATGTTCATATTATATGTCATTACAGGTGCAAGAGGGACCTGAAATGAAGGAATTATTTTTAGAGTGGAGGAGTGAAAGGAAGAAACTAAGGTGAGATTACTTCGACAGTATTATTATAGTATCGTTTACATGTATTTAATCGAGTTGTTCTTTATCCGTTTATGTCATCTACATGAAGCGTGTGGCCGTTTGGTCTAAACTCTTGCTTTGAGAACCACCGACCCGGGTTCGATTCCAGCGCTGGGAAGCTTTGACAAATTCTCTTTACTATAATCACGGGGCCCACCCAATCCATGTGAGAGAAATTGGGGAGACGGAAACTCAAGAAGCCCGTCGGATGGATTGTACCTGTGTCTGGATAGCCTAGCCTTGTCACACATGCGTCACGCTGAATATGCTTGAAGAAGCCGTGAAGAGTACAAGTGACTGTGGTCTACTCAGCCACTTTCACTCTAATTCACGGAGTAGGTTGCTCAGCTGATCGAGCAGTCGAGCTCTCGTACGTCGGTATCGACGGGAGAAGCCATTCATGGTCATCTAGCCTGTACATATTTAACCTCGTACTGCCTAGTGTTGGCTTCAGCAATTTTCAACATCAAAATGATATCACTGTTGTCTTCAGAGCGACCTTTTCTGTACTTTGGGCCCTTTATGATCTCCTTTGTTGGACGTCCTTCCTTTTTTGATCACCTTTATGCATACTCTTTCTGTTTTAATCACCTTTGTTCTATGTCGTTCCCTTTTAATCCCCTTTGCTGTGCTTTCTTCCTTTCTTGATCTTCCTTGTTCTGCGTGATGTCTTTTTTAATAAACTGTCGGCGGTAGAGAAACCTAGAATCGAATGCAATAGATAGCTTTTCCTTTAAGGTTGAATAAACATCAGTTTTTCATATACAGTAATTCTCTTAAGAAACTGCAGAGTCATAAATACAAACACGAAAGATCCTACGTTTAACCAATACCTTATTCACATAAGCACTTTTTTCTGCTTCAGTTTGATGGGATGTACAATATTTTTTATTCCCGTCAGGGGAATCCTTCAAAAGTTTACACTTTCAGACTGAATAAGCTTTGTAATGAACATCTCCTCTCCGTGAGCTCCGTCATGTGTAGGGTCCTGTAGCTGTGAGGCAGTCAAGTGTCACTTGCAAACAAGAGCTACGTGTTAGAGTTGTGACAACTTCGTAGGACGATAAATAGGCTCTTTGTAATTGTACTAAGTAGTGAGACCACAGCGAAGCGAAAGGACATTGTGGAATTGTATTACTGACATGTGCATTTTCTTCATGTAAAAGTTTGTCAAAGGCTGCACGCGTGCAAAAGTCAGTCATACCGATACGATTCCTAGGTAATATATTTTGTGATAAGCATTTAAGGATTAAATTGAAAGATAAAGTTTCTGTTATTCCCGGGAATCGTCGAGTTTAGTATCAAAGTTCGTTTTCCACCAGAGAAAAATTGTTTAGGGTTTCTAACTGCCTTCCATCCGATCTCTCGCTATTATCAAGAAATGACTTCTATAACTTTGTGGCAAGAATTCTTGCACTCTGCTATTAAATATGAGATTCGGGCCAATTCCACTTTCTCTCGATGGGAGACATATTCCCCTCACCTTTGGAGTACATTCCGTAAGACCTTGGCGTAAATGTTTCATGGATAAGAAAAAAGGAGAAAAATATGTGAAGATTTCTTGTCTGAAGTGACAAAGCAGTTGTTGTGTATTGTTTTCAGTCCACAATCTTCAATTTATTAATTTTATTTACACGGAAATGTACAGTAGCAAAACATGTTTGTTTGAAAGGTATAGTAGTTATCTTATAAGGCATCGTCGTCACTAAATTCAAGTACATAAAGAGGGCGATGAGCGTGTATAGTTGGCAATTATATGGATGAATTTTAGAACCATGTTATGATCGTATGAGCCTGGTAATCAATCCGGCTACAGAGATACACCACGTCAATATGTCGTTTACAATGCTATGATAGTACAAGCAAATTGAAGTACTGGCTCTACACCGATAAAATTTGTGTTTCTAATCTGAGGTGGTTTGTAGAGTTGTTTGTGTTCATGTTGTAACAGTGTAGCCTACTGCGAGACTTTGATTTGATCATAAAGTAAAGAAGCAATTTTTAATCGGCTTCATGGACGTGAAGTGAATGTGCACGTGTGAAAAGCTACAGATTGCGTCTGATAAAGTTATATGATTGAACTTGAAGTGGAGACCGTTACTTCAGTCCGCTTGTAAATAGGGTATAAGTCGAGTTTAATTGGCCTACAAAAGAGACACATTTTTCTGGAGGTAAAAATGTTCGGTGTCATATGCTTAATGTCAAAAACCTCCAAAATTCTGAGGTGTTACTTAGATCACGCCTGTTGTGAAAGTGAAAATTGCTCAGTTGAAAAGAAACTAAGGTGAGATTCTCTTCGACAGTATTATTATCGTATCCGTTACTTGTATTTGATCGAATTGTTTTTATCCGCTTGTGTCATCTAGCCATTACATATTGAACCTCATCTTCTTTTGTACTAGCTTCAGTGATTTTTCACAATCAAATTGATTTCATCATTGTCTTCGGAGTTTCCATAGACAATCAGAAGAAACGCATGTCTACGTTTTCCAAGCGACAAAGGCTCGGTTTCATATCTTCATGTAAAAAGACTCCAAAATCCTAGGTGGTACTAAGATGGCACCAGTTCTGAAAGTGAAAACTGCCCAGCTGAAAATTTCTTGATACATTCATGGTTTAGAAAGGGGTGCTCAGTAGTAGCTAAATCGCATGTTTTACTGCGTTCTCATTTCATGCAACTCCGAGTTGGTCTGCAAGCAGCGGTATCCTGTTTAAGAATTGTTTAAGAATGTGCTGTCATATCCTCTGGTCCAATACTTGAGACGTCCGACCAATGTATCTCGCTCTACAACGACATTGAAATTGGTACACAACATTGCTGCTTTTCAAGATTGGCAGCATGTCTTTTTGCACTGGCGGGAGGGTCTTGTTACTCGTGACCATGAGTCTGACGACACATGTATTCTGGATCGGCGCACTGCTTTTCCGATCTTCTTAGTAACGTCTGTTTGATAACCAATCCAGTCGGTCGCGCTCCCATCTCCACCACATTGATCACGCACCTTCGGCTGAAAAATGAGTTTTTAAATTCCTTTTTTCTTTTTCACCTGTAGGACGAAACTGAAAGCTGTATTTAATCCACATTTCGGAAGCGTGTTCCGGACGTACCATAACCCTACATTCTTCACTAGACGATTAACAAGATATGCGGACGTTTACACATCTTCACTTGACAACCTTCTGCGATACCCGATGACTTACACCTTCTACCCAAGAAGGAGTGCATTGCCGCACGAGGAATGAAAATCTGCTGTTTATATTTGCCTTCGTTCATCAAATAGAATACACTTTGTCATGCTTGACACTTTATTATCTTCGAACTGCTCCTGTAGAAACAACTTTGGCAAATATTTAAAGTTTTTTTAGATTTTTTCTTGTCATCGTGATGATTTGTGCTTAAAGCATAGTAAGAATGACTTGGTCGTGCTTGATGTACACGATCCTTTCCCAGACAAACGTCAATAACAAAATGAAACTCAAAGGGTAAAATGTTTTAAAATCTTGTTAACGTATACGATGTTTTTTGTCCAATCTCCCCCTAACTTTCAGTGATGTGCCAGTTTTACTAACGGCTACATACGTTCTAGATGTGTTCACATACATTCGAAAATGACCTTGAATCTCGACCCCCTGCACTTCAGTAACTCACACGTGCGGCATCCTAAACAACTCATAATGTAAATTTATCAAATAAAATGTGAAATTTTCAGGCTCACTGTAGCTGGTAGGCCTAAAAATTGAGCAAAATATTGTCGAATAGGTAGAATTTGAAATGATAAGTCTTTGAAAATTGCGATGGATATTGAGGGCATGTCACCATCTGGATATCCCATCGGTAACATATTTTTATTTTAATATATTTATTGTTTAGAATTTCCATACACTTCAATTGATCCGTTCCAGTACGATTCGTGATCACTGTGCTATATCATGAACGCTACAACCTGGTGTTAGGAGGGCCTCTTTTACTGACTTCGAAGTTTATCTACTGTGTTGAATTGAAGTGTAAGAATATTAGTTATGGGTCAGATTTAATGGATTGTTGCATATACCAAGAATCTCAATTTCTCTTTTAAAGGAAAAATTTATACTAACAGAACAATTTGTTGGAGGTGACATTCTGCCGTATCCTTGAAACTTAACATGTTTCGTAGTACAGGAAGTCTCAGAATGATTTCCGTTACAGACCGACCTTTTTAGTAACAAAATCCGAAGTAGAAAAAATCAGGTTGAAAATTTATTTTTATGTACACTTGTTACCACATCAGATAGATTTACTAAGCAACTATAAGCGGCATTGAGCGACTCCCTAAAGTAATCGGCATGTACGCACTAAGAATAGGATCATTCATTAGGACGCATTTTGGGTAGGGTAGTGTCTATAATTGCTGTCATCCAAGTAAAATGTAACGTTTCAGTTTTGAAATAAATAAGAACACCTAATTTAAAGTTCGTAGAAACATGACGAATTTTCTTGCATAAGTAGAACATATATATTTTCCTAAGCTTTCGATGTGTCTTACATCGTCCTCGGAGGGTTTATGGTACAATATTGTAAAAACTAGACTAATAATAACATTACAGATGTTGATTATTGAAAAGGCGATACAAATTGGTGACCAGGGGAAAGTAATGAGTAAAATGGTGTGAAAAGACAATAAAAGGGAACAGAACAAAGACCTAAAATACTAAACTAACAAAGACAAGTCGTCAGAAAGTAAAGAATAACAACATGTGATTACAACAATGAGAGGGGCAAAGAGGACTGATTAATGTTAAAGCTAGGTTTGAATTTATTTATCAAGAGGCTCTCATGAATGGAAAGCTCTAACCTACTTCTAGCATTAGACAAAATATCAAAGTCATCTCTACA
>JAAAKL020008779.1:0-15629 GCA_010016065.2 Carybdea cf. marsupialis auct. non (Linnaeus, 1758)
ATACTTGAGGAGTAGAAAATATGACTATGACCGACGTATTCATGACGTGTGCTCTGCACATTGAGCTTGGTGAATTACAGTGAAATCGTACTATGTGACCTTTGGAAGTTTGAAAAATATAGAATTTCCCCCTTAAGAACATCTCATGTCGTTTGCGAATGTAGTGTCATACTGAAACTTAATCTTTCAATTTTGACTTAATGCTGTAAGTTTTCTC
Organism: Carybdea cf. marsupialis auct. non (Linnaeus, 1758); assembly: GCA_010016065.2. NCBI lineage: Eukaryota > Metazoa > Cnidaria > Cubozoa > Carybdeida > Carybdeidae > Carybdea > Carybdea cf. marsupialis auct. non (Linnaeus, 1758). Next base: position 218 of record JAAAKL020008779.1, read on the forward strand.
ATACTGGTAACTGGTAAAATGCAAGACTGGTTTTGATTAGTAGAACTCCTTGACAGCTACTTGGTATCTGGAAGCTTTCTCTTCAGGATGGTTTCAGCTCGAGTGCAAAATGTTCTTATGTTTGAAAGTTTCATAGACTTTCAAAACAAAAATTGGCGGCAGAGAGTTCCTATAGTACTTGTCGCATCAACCCAAACAATAATAGCTGATATCTAAGCTTATAATAGAATTAAGTTTTGAATAGAACCTTTGAACACTCGCCAAGTTAGAAGTTTAATGAATATCAAAGTTTTCCTGAACCGTCACTCAAGTTTACCATCTTATGCCCTTCAGTGTCCCACTCGCATCTTTCTCCTAATTATGCCAAATATATTATAAGAATATCAACGAGATATGCCCTTGTAAGGTAACAGATGCCTCTTCCGGTTGGAGAAAGTAAACAGTGTATAGTCATAAAGCCTAGGGTTTTTTGACTAGAAGTTTTGCCTTTGCACTGTTTTTTTATCCAGCCATTACTTTCCAATTCAGTCTGGCTGTATTGCATTGGAATCTAAAGTCAGAAACAAAAGATATTACTGAAGAAACACTCTCGAAAAATCCAAGCTACACTATACACTGATAGTTTCGACTTCCTCTTATGCTATCACAAAGAAGTTAGAAATGTTCCTTAACATCGTCAATGGGTATTGATTGACCTTGCAGACATGAGCTTAAAGCGTTCCTACTTGTTATTGTGACTTGTGAGTACTAGCATAGATCGAATTCTTGATATGCTTGTTTACATGACAAAGAAAGCTGTTTCTACCTTGATATCTCTTTCTAAGATATCTACATGATAATGAAAACGCTGGTGCTATATTAACCATTTAACACCCTTGGCATGTATAGCTCGGATACCAGAAAGTTTCCCTCCAAAAAATTTCTGGACGATAAAGACCCTTTGCTATAAGAAGAGCCTCTTCATTGCTCAATGCATATCGGTGCACGATGATATAAAGAGGGCAGTGCACGCGTAGATTTCCGCAATTGAGATTTACATGTATTTGGTACCTATTGGATGAAGTCTCTTTAATGGCTTGTCATTGAACTGACGGCAGATCTCTGAGATCTATAAGCACTGTCATGTATCTCAGCAGTAGACGGTGAAAAATAAGATAATGCAGGAGCCACCAGCGCTCGTTACATCATTTCTTTACAAAAGTGCTCTTGGTACCTCTTGGTGCGGTGCCCACACCAAAGTTTGTTCGATTTCTCCCTTTCGCCGAGTTTTTATAATGGCAAGACCAAGAAAGTCAGTTTTTCAATCTTGTTTCGTACGATCGGCCTTGATGTTCACATCTTTGTAGGCGGTTATCATCTGTGCTGGATATATTTTTCGATTTTAAGCCCTTTATGTCATCTCCTGTACAGCTAGTAATCCTAGTCCTTATGAATAAGTAAGCGAACTCTTCGTATTCTTTATTACCCTCTCAAACTTCAATCGAATTCTCTTAAACTATGATTTCTACTTGCCAAATCCCATGAAGAATCGATATAAGACATCTTGAATTACCCTGTCGTCAATCAAAGGAAACAACTGACAAAGAAACAAGGCTGAAAACCTAATTTCTTTGAACTACGTTGACAGTGTTAACGATATAATTGCAAACTACAACTGTTTCTCTGTTTACACTACAAGTGTTACTCATTAATGCTGATTTCATGTGACACGACTGCAACTAAACTAAATCCTACTTACAAGAAAGCACAAAGAAACCTTTTCTTTTCTGTTTTCCTCTTTTAAGTAATTTAGCGAACGTGAGAAAATACCTTTAAATGTAAGCTAAAGAAAATATTTTCTTTATTACAAAAAATGCCGTCGGAACCTGCAGGGTGCATATGGTTGGTAATTCTTTGTACATGTAAAAGTTTTTAACCTTAGCAATCTTTGCTTTCAAAGGGAGATCTTCAAGTGTAAATCACCTGAAAGAGTAAATTAAATACTTCCTTTGTATGTACACTACAGTTTTTATCGGCCTAAAAATGTTCTTGGCAACTTCATGTGCATTTAAAATGCTAATTGGAAGCCCTGCATTCCAAAAGAACTTTTGAACTCAAACAGATGCCGAAACTATTTACAATAAAACATCAAAACAAGTATTGTTATAATATACACTTAACATGACTGACACAACAACACATTGGTAGCAAATATCTTAAATATTCTATAGTCAGGGAATGAGAAGTATCAAAAACTGTCTTTTTTTACCATCAGAAGACTTATCGAAAACCTTCTTGCTTAGTATACATAGGGAAAAAATCTAACAATTAGGAAGAGAAATGACTTAAACAAATTGCAATTCTTACCATCTACTTTATCATTATCTATCTCATAATTTACAATCATTTCAGTATTTGTTGAAAATACTATACATGATAAATGATCACATTTGATCTTTTACGACTACTAATGCTAAATACACATCCTGCATAAATTATCAAAAATTTTGACGTTTTAGGGAAGTCTCGTCATAAATGAACAGCATTACTACATCAATTTTATCGTCAGGTTATCTTACATTAGAGCATAAACAAAACACATGAAATTAGAATAGAACGATATTGATATAGAACATGGCAAAATTAACAAGAACATGACGTCAACAAATGGAAGGTCTTCCTGGTCCTAACTAAAACTCAGGATTATGAAGTAGCAATACATTGTTAAGTTTAGTGTTAAGCTATTACCCGAACACATTTTATTGAAAGCTTGTTTTGTTTCAGACTTTGAGAAGTTTCAATGCAATTCATAGCAAATTTTCTTGTGATCAAACGCACTCTTTTTTAAAAAGTTACCAAAACAAACAAGTAAGTGATAAGAATAAGAACATTAAACAATTAACGTGCAATTTCTTGAGTTGATTTTTTGAAAAAGAATTAGTTTACCTAATACAGCTATCGCAGACGGCATTTCTAGGACAAAACATAAAAGATTTGAACTTCAGTTGTCAGCTCTCAATCATAACAGATTTAAGTTGATTATTACTCCTATTTTTTTAATATCCTGAGAAAAAAATTTGAAAGATTAACAGCTATTAAACAATTTGTAGGCAATATTTTCCATCTTGGTAACTAATTTCGAGCGATTTCGAAACTTCTGTTAAGCGGTCGTTTTTTGCGACGTTAAGAAACTTTGAAAAAAAATAACGATAGAAAAAGCAAAGCTGATGAAGATATGCCTCTAAGAACCAGTAGAGACAAATTGACATACATTAATATATGATTGATAGCTGACATATCAAGGTATAAGTCTGCTTGAAATAAACGCTACTTATTTGCAGCATATTGGTTTCTTGGAGCACCTTTCACACTTCACTCATGACAGCGAATAGGTAAAATATCATGGAAAAGGCCATCTTCCAACCAAAAATACACATGTTTTTTGAGTAGAGCACTAAATCGATCATCTTATCCTTCAAAAAATTTCAGAATTATGTCATATGTTGCTATCATCACTTAAATCTAAAAAAAGTAGGCTACCAAAAAAATGAAATGTTACACAATCATTGTTGGTGTTTATACATATTTGCGTAATACGAATGAAATGCAAGGATTGTGTTTACTATATTATCAACAACTAGATCAACTGGCACCACATTGTGGAGGCATACTAATCACATCAAGTTAGCATGAAAACAAATTCAATCCAATAATGATTTATAATTATGGTTCATCACTGTTACAAACTTCCTTACAGATGTCATGTAAAACCTGAGCGAACTCCGGACTTGATGGAAATTTAGATAAAAGCTCAAACGTTGATGCTCCACTAGAGTCATCTTCGAAGTCTTCTTTTAGGTTTTCCAACTCATTCCTGCTTTCTTTTCCACTGGATTTTATTTGACTATACCATCGTTTAAGGTAGCGAGCTGCCATAGGGTACCGGTAGTAGGCATTCGACTTTAGCAACGGAGGTACATTAGTGCTCCGGGAGCGTGGTCTTCCTGTACCTTCCGGGACGAAATCGTTGATATTAGTTTTGCTAAGCCTCCTAGATAGATTTAGGTTTGGTGTACTATGTCTGGAATATAGCGACTGGATTCTTACCGGCTCACTGACACCAAAAATTCTTTTTTGACTAAAGGTGCTATTACCGCTGCTCGACTTTAAACAAGTGATGCTTTCTCTTCTGGTCAATAAACTGGTGTAGTAATCAGAGCCAGATTCCGTGTCAGAAGAAATACATTTTTTTGACTTCTCCTCCTCTCTTTCATTACTATGTTTTATCGTTGATACATCTTTGCTCTTGTTAGAAATATTGCTTGCCTTTAAAGAGTCACTTCCATTATCTTCTTCTTTTGGCGTTACAATAATCTTTTCAGGTCCTCTTGTACTACCAGTTTCCATCACACGTAATGTGCTTCCATTTCCACTTAAAAATGTCCTTGAATTTAGCTCAATCGGTGGAAGATAAGGATGCTTTCCATAAACATTATCTCGATTATCTTTGAGCGAATCACACTTGTCTTCGACTACATATAAGTCCGGAAGAGTTGAAGAACAAACGTCCGTCATACTTCTAGAACGAGAACGACTTCGACTCACAGGTGCCTCGGTCGGGGAAACTTGGTCACTTTCGTCCTTCAAAATCTGTTTCATATGTGTCTCTGACGCAATGTTGTAATTTCCTTGTCGTTGTACAAGGTCACTCATGTTTCCTTGGAGCTCGAAACGTAAACGTTAAAGAGACAAAGCCATCCTAAAAAAGGAACAGTGCGAAATAAGAGGAACGTTAATTTCAGTTATGACTAAGCATATTAGTTCTACCACACATTAGGGACTTAAGTGTTGTTTTGCATCCTGGCCAAATTCCTATGCTGTCAAACAGGTAAATCTACCTGTGCCCTTGATTGTTCCCTATGTAATGTCTTGGGTGATAAAGTCTGAGTTGATTGTAGTATTACGTATTAAAGTAGACACTTATAAGAATTACTCGGTGTAATATGAGAAGAAATTAATTCCGAAGCGTTTACACAAAGCCTCTATGTGTTTACCACAGTTGATTAACGACTCCACATGAAGGGGAATTTTGAGCACATTAGGGGATCTATACCTACATGTCTATTGAACTGTGTATCAATGAAAGCAAATAAAACCATATAACAGCCGCATAAACGCACACCTTCGTCTGTTTACGTTTCCAGTTTGATACATATGAAAGCCTAATTATAAGCTACAGAAAACCATAGGGAGCTCTGAATAATTACATCTTTTCTGGGTACATTATCAAAAGTCGTTCCCCAATTGAAACTTTAATAGCAAAACCGAGCTTTAAGAAAGTTAATTTTAGCATTCGGAATAAGTCTTGTCAGTCGTAATGACTTAAAGGTCGCATGGACGGTTTGCATAACAACATGAAAGAAAGGAAAGGATCTTAAAGGTCTTCACAATACTTAACAACATATTTAACAGACGCTACTCGTGTCTTAGCAACAGTACATGCATGAATCTTCCTAAGAAAGAATTCTTTTGGTGACAGGGTCCAACTGCACTTCCAGTAGACGGAAAGCATTGCATTAGTATGGCATGTACGTATGCACCATATGGCTTCTCCCCATAACTAATAAACTTGTTCTCAACCAATTATAGAAGAAAAAGACAAGATTTAGTCACATAATTCGCTTTCTTCTTCTTCTTCTTGCGTTGCACATACTCTCAATATAATGACATAACGATGTATATAATGCTAAAATAACAAGACTAAAAAGTGTATTTTTGCTGATATTATTCCTCTACTTGCAATAGCTAATTCCTGAATGATTTTACAGAACGGTGTAAGTAGGGTGACCAAAGTAAGGTATGGACACGTTACTATTTTATAGCAGTGCGGTCCACCCACGTTATTTAGTCCCCTTTTAATGTTGCTTGGCCCCTGATCTCGTGTCACGTCTCGATTTTTTTCTCATTGGCTTCTTCGTTCGTTGCCTTTTCACACTTGATAGTAAGCTAACTAGTTTATGGGTTTTAGTCATCTTCCGATATTGAGATTTACCTCAAGTTATGTTAAGTTTTTGTATCAATTTGAAAGTTTGATTTCTGAACTCAGATTTGGCTTCTTTGTTGTCTATCTACCATAACAAAGTGGCCTCAAATGAATTTTCACTATTTTTCTGTTTCTCACGACAATACTCACAGTAAACGCGTGGACTATGTATGCATATTTTAAGTGACAAATGTAGCTAAATTCTAACAAAATATTTGCCTTTTCATACCTTTTAATTACCATCCGCCTTAAACCCTTCCTTCCATCGAGAAAGAAATCTGCCTCGATCAGTGTAACACTTATTTATCCCATGAAACATTTTAAGATAAAATGTATCGTGTTTAGGCTATGTTTTCAATTTTATATATAAAATTATGTGACGAAAGATTCAGCGTAATATGATAAAATATTAATCTACTGCTTCAATGATTAAAAGAAGGAGGAATATTTTCACTATTTTATGAATAATCTGATCCAAATAATTAACTTATGCACAAGCAAATTTCAGAACCAAAAACCAAAGGAAGCCTTGAAAGGTGAAGGGTTACGCGTCTCATTGAGTAATATGGGGAAAAGTAGCAATGAATGAAAGCAACAAGTCGATCCAAGGAGGAAGATTTGATACCAGCATCACGGGGTCATGCCATCTACGAATGGCCTTTTCTTGACAGAGCTTTATTACTTTTTTAAAACCTTATCTCAGTAGGACATGATGACATTGACTTTCACCTTTGCTTTCCGTTAGGCTATTGTAACAGTTTATAACTGCTAACCGAACTCATTAAAGTAGAAATATCGCTCTCTCTCTCCCGTAGAATGCCTCTAACCTTACAAAATAATCATGCTCTGAATGTAATTGAGAGGTTGTCACACGTTTACGACTTATGTGGCTAAACACAAACCAATTTCTGGCACAGCCTAATCAACTCTTAAGCTATCCTAATATCATAAGCCTCAGTTTGGCAGTCAGAGTTCTAATTGGCTACTTTTAAAACACAGTTGGGTTAAGTTTCATTGATTTCTTCGCAAATTTTAGTTCTGACGATTTTGTACTCTGGGGAGTGTCAGACGAAAAATGCTTGTCAGTACTACAATGTTTTCGCTATTTCGGGCAGTTTTCTGCCTGAATTTATAAAGTAGTGTACAGCGATAGAAATAAGCCAAGAAAGGGAACTTTTACTTGTTTTCTATTTGTTACCATTTTCTATAAAAACATTGCATAATTGCTACCTGGAGGTGTAAAGTCGGGTTGTGGTAGGCAGCGGAAAAGTAGCTTGAGTTGACCCTTTGCAGACGACTTGTTATGATAAGTACATGGTAAGAACATTGAACAAATTAAATGTCCATATTACTGCAAGTTAGCTGAAATTGTGATTATTACAATAGAGAAGCTATTGCAGTTACGTGAGTTTTCTCGTCCATCGTCAGAAGTATATTACTAATGATCATAAAACATGAGGTACCTCTTAATTATCCTTTTCACCATTGCTTAGTAGCAGCGGGCTAATTAACGTCGAATCGATAGTAGTCGTTGGAAATATTTAACAACAGTATACATACATATGTATATATATATTTATATATATATATATATATATATGAATGAACAGAGGCAACGAAAGACTGGGTAAAAACGGCATTAGTGGCACACACAAGGATCTTTACAAGAAAGCTTGTTATCTAGCCTCTAGGCTTTTTCCAAGTTTTATATATATAGGTATACACATGAAGAAGGTTACGAATCTTAATTTAGGACTTGATTGAATTACTTCTCAGATACATACATATATTTGGTATATATATAATTATATGTAGGCTGGAGAAAGGAAAATAAGTAGGGAATGCAAGCTAAATGCTTTCCTTGCTTTGTTTGCCTATAGATACAAGAACGAACTATTGACATTGTTGTTAGAGTACTCAATACGACGAGATAGAATCTCATATTGTATGTATAATTAGATCTTAACTCCCCAATAAACTTTGACTTCTCCAAGTTGTAAACTTAACCGGCTTTATAAAGTCTCTGATTAACAGATACAGTTTCAAGAGCACGATTTATGGCAGAGACGAGTTCAATTTTTAAGTCTGAGAAAAAGGAAACTTTTCCACGCGAATTTGTTTCTGCCTCCAAACTAATCTGCAAGTTTCACGAGAAAAAGACTTACCTGAATAGTAACGAAAGCGTTTAAAATGGCTGAAACCATGTCATTTTAATTACCTCACGTAAGTCACCAGTCAAGGTTAAACCTCAGCAACATTAACTTTATCGGCGCTCGTGTCTAACTTTATAGCCGCAAATTAAAGAACATTTAGTTCAATTTTATCCTACTTATCAAATGGGGAGTACGAAAAGATTGTCGCTAACGTACAATAGCCGTTCTGATGTCTTTCTGGAGAAGGGATCGTTTCACTGAAATTCATAGTAACGTAGAGAAGCTCGTAGGTTTGAGGTGACTAGTTAAGTTACGTAATGATTTACTAATTTGTGATAAATCCTTTGCTTTTATTTGAAAATTCAAGTTTTAATAGATAACCATTTTGCACCACAGGACCTGTTTGAATATATCTCAGCTACAAAACATAGTGAACTAACAAACAAACTTCATATACCATATCAGACGAAAGAAAAACATAAGGTTGACACTGTATTCCCTCCAACAGGTATAGTTTCAAGTTTTCACTTACTTCGAAGAGATCAATATGGGCAGTTAGACACCTATTATTTTCTTAGCATTGAAGTACCCCCCTTAAGATGCAGGGCCTCGGGACATTTCCCTGTCGGCCTCCTCTTAAAACTTTCACTATTTGTGCATATTGTTCTCTTCAAATGTAAGGGTACCAGTAAAATTCAACTGACTCAATTTTTTGCAATTTTAAGCTGAATTGGTCTTAATTCGTTCTTAATACATGTTGCTTTTGTTCGCAGAGGTGACTAAGTCAACTATTGAATCCTACCTCAAAGTAGTTATTCAGCGAAGGGGACAAGTTATCGGCCGTTTTGTATGTAAATTTCTATCAGTTATTCTTAATAGAATACACCATTTTGTCATACAGGAAGGGAACTTCTTTATGTTCTTAACATCTTGCGAGAGGCCACCCTGAGTTTGTTCTTAGATTGTTCTTGCAATAAGTACAGGTATCTGATACTCATAGGCCAGTTATTTATATCAATTGAAATTCCATCCTTATTAAATATTTATTGTCTAACGTTTTGTATCATGTCTCTTCCATAATTAACAAATATTACTTAAGTAACATATCGAACCATTCATATATTTGATGCTTTTAAACACAGTCAGTTCTGACATAACAGAAGATCGGGTTTCTTTGTTGAAAAATTTGCGTTAAATAAACAAACTTCACAATCGAATGTAGTTTATTCAACCAAATTGGCTTGTCTATCATAAAATAAGTACAACAACATATTTAACTTAGGAATCCAACCGTAACTTTATAACGGGAATGGTTGTAAGGTCATGATTAGATTCTCCAGGTCTTATAACTGAAGACAACAACTTTTCATAAACGGGAATGGAATGTTTGGTATGCTGTTTGTGTTTGCCTCACCGTCGAGGTATAGTTTATTTATTTCGGTTTTTGACAAATACATGGTTTGTCATTGGTCTCTTTTCTTGCATTTACGGACCCTGATACGACGATACTAAATCATATGATTGGCTTACGTTTTGCGGACCTGACTGAAATTAAGTGGGTTTGGAACCTTAAGACTCTGCTAGAAATAATTTTCTACTTTAAGTACTTCCTTGTTTATATGATATGTTTTCTTTTGTTTACTTTTGAAACCAGATTACTCCATTAAAGGGACCGTTTGTCACCGATTTGCGACAAATACCTTGATAATGCGAGTCTTGTTTGATATTTATTTATCCCCTATGGCGGGTCGTAATAAGATGCAAAAATTTTAGGCTATATAGTAATCTAGAATTGCCAAGTTATACTATAATAGAAATTTTCTTGTCAAGACATACTTTCCTAGAATCCCTTTGTGAAGGTAGATACTAGTACCCTAACCCTAACCCTTATATTATTCTAGAACAGTACATCTATGGCTAAAAAAACCTCCTAGGATTGTAGATGTAGAAAGATTCTAGGAAAGCACATCTCTAATCTTCTAGCATTTTACAAGTTTCAATTTATGGTTTACTTGCTAGAGTCGTAGAAGGAGTTCATCAAGATGATGGGCTTGGGTAAGTTGACCTAGCAAACTTTGAAGAAAGGGATCAATGGTAACATGTGACATTTGCCAATAAACGAACAGTTAACAAGCGAGGAGTTATGAAGTGTCTACAAAACTCTATGACTTCAATACTCACGCTAACTCTTACCGAATGCAAATGATTAAGATAAGGATAACACACAGGGCCTATAGATACTTACAGTCTGCTTTAAACATTATTTGCTATAAACATCAATATGCATGATGACATAGAGGTACCTTAATGAACTTCTACTGTAGGTGACCAAAAGACCTGGTACTCACCTTAGTGGCTATTAAAATGATATACGATTATAAATTTGGTAATAGGATCTGTATGGTTACTACTAGAATGAAACGATTGTGATTTAACTTTGCTGAAACGAGCACAGACTACCAGAATATAGAAGTCAGTTAAAAGGAGGAATCAAAGCTAACGTCGAACACATTCTATGTCAGTCAAGTTTGTGTATAATCAAAGTACTTTGTACGAATTTTATATACCTTTGCTCATTGAGAAAATACTGATTTTTCATGTTAAGAGTTTTATCACAAGTACTAAAAGTAGGCTTACGCCTAGTCAGATCTGTGTGTCTAGAATATGCTAGCGAAAGCTTCGGTTGGTCAATGTATAACTCGTCCTATTGAGATTGTAGTTAAACGTTGGGTTTAACTGAATTACTAGTTAATTACACCAAGTAATAAATAGATCACAAGTAATAATCAATTGTACTTAATATAAACAAGAACAAAATAGTATAACATATTAAGTATAAAGATAACTTACCATGCTTAGATTTAGCTATGATTCCAGTAAGCAGTAACAGTTACTATGAAATCTTGACTCGCTCAACGCATTTAAGTAAGGCTACACAACGGTCATGTTCTTAAAATTCGATTAATGAACTGCAAAAGTTTATTTCCCCAACTGAGATGATTTCATTGTTGTGCGGCGTTGGCGTCACCCGCTGTCGTGAACAATACAGTGATCAATTTTCACCAGTTGAACTGCGCTCTGACAAAGCGTTTAATAAAATGCGGTCTGGGAGTTCGCTATTGATGGAATCTGTTGGCTGCATCAGCTCAATGGTATACACACTGTAGGAAAGCACAACACAGCAGTTGACTTTGTGTGAAGGTAAGCAAGATCAGTATGTAACTGAGCAAGAGTGTAAAACAATCCATGGGGATCTTCATTACCTAAAGCATGTTAATTTAGTACCAGGCAGTAGCTTATTCTGTAGCCTACTTACTTTTTTGTGCCATTTTAAGTTCATCAGGCTGGCTCAATAGAAATAACAATGTGTTTCAGCTAGACAATCATGGGAAACTTAGGGAGAATCGTTTCATTGTTCATTGGTGACCACGTAATGTAATTTGTGCTTGTACACGTCATGCACGTGTAATCTGAGCAAGACTTGTAACCTTAACTAGTTCCCGTGCTTTTTCCACCCACCTTAATTTCTTTCTTTTAAAGAGACAAATATCATTTTCCACAAACGAACGCTTCGAAACAACGAGGATTTGCGTCATAGTGCCAAACCTTGAGAAATATTGAGACGAAGCGCAAACACGACGCATTGACACACTCGTGACCTTTACGCTCGTGAAACGCACGTCACTTTGGGAATGACGCAAATAGTTGCGAAAATACTACTTCCATTATAGTAATTCAGGCATAAAATCCTTCTTAGAAGTAAATGTCTTTTTATAAACTGTAAAAGTTCTTTATTGACGGTTAACCAAGTCTCCACCCTCGTTAATTTTCGATTATCTCACCCGGACTTAATCATTAAACGTTAAATGAAATCTAGAAACAGGTAGACGCAAAATTCTAAACAGGTGAAAAGGATTGGTACTTGATGAAGCAAATGATTGTCAATAGATTTCCCGTCCATCTAGCGAAATATTCGCACATGACGTTCATTTATATACCAGTCACTTCAATTTGTCCCTAAAAATCAAGGTTGTTCCTTGATCGAAGTTGTTATACATTGACGGTCGATATACATACAGGACACGTAACATGAGAACGGAGGAGTAAATTATTTCCACGTATGCTTTTAACGGCATAACTCTATTGATATCTGTATGGCTTTATAAAAGCAAAAATTTGTAGAAATTATAAAGAAAATGTATAAGCACTGTACGTAAAGTAGCTAAGACGTACCAATTGAATAGGCACAAGGGTGTCTATTCAATTCAGTGGCAGATTTAAGCTGTGGACATGCACAGAACCAATGTAAATAATTCAAGTAAAGTTGAAAAATAGAGAATAAAGAAAAACAGATACATATAAGTTATTGACGAATTGTTTATAAATAAATGTTTTGTTACATTTTTCGTTGTTCATACGTAGAGATTGATGAGAAGCGATTTTAGTAATTTGACCCTAAATTTTATACCCTTTCTCATGTCGAGAAGTGGCTGTTCCTAAGATACTTGTATGTAAGGTGTAAAATAATTCATAGACACAAGACCCTTGTCCGTTTGTGAAGTGTTCTTGCCGTTACACCAATTCGCACCTGTATTTGCATGAACAATAGAACACTGATTTCGCTTTGTTCGCCTTGAAGATAAGCATTGCGTACAAGTTTAAAACGGAACCTTTGTCCTCGTGTTCATAGCGAATTTAATTTAAAATTACTTGTTTACAAGATTGGCAGAAAAAAATAAAAGATTTTACATTTATCCCTTAATGATCTAAGACTCTAAATATTGAGATCCCTGTAACAACCGGTAAGATGGAGACTCTCCCCCGTTTTCAGGGTCCAAATCAAGGATTTCACATTGATGTATTCTGTACTTGTTGTATTCTATTCTTGATGTATTCTCGTCCTGCAGTATTCTCTTCTTGCTGTACCCTCTTCTTGCTGTATTCTCTTTTAGCTGTATTCTCTTCTTGCTGTATTCTCTTCTAACTGTATTCATATTTTGCTATATTCTCTTCTTGCTGTATTCTCTTTTTGCTTTATTCTCTTCTTTCAGTATTTTCTTCTTACTGTATTTTCTTCTTACTGTTTTTTCTTCTTGCTGTATTTTTATTTTCCTGTATTCTCTTTTTGTCTTGTTCTCTTCTCGTCCATTCTCTTCTTGCTGCATTCATATTTTGCTGTATTCTCTTAATGCTTTATTCTCTTCCTACTCTATTCTCTTCTTGCAGCATTCTCTTCTTGCTTTATTCTCTTCTTTCAGTATTTTCTTCTTACTGTATTTTCTTCTTACTGTTTTTTCTTCTTGCTGTATTCTTATTTTCCTTTATTCTCTTTTTGCCTTATTCTCTTCTCGTCCATTCTCTTCTTGCTGCATTCATATTTTGCTGTATTCTCTTAATGCTATATTCTCTTCCTACTCTATTCTCTTCTTGCAGCATTCTCTTATTGTTGTATTCTCTTCTAACTGTATTCATATTTTGCTATATTCTCTTCTTGCTGTATTCTCTTCTTGCTTTATTCTCTTCTTTCAGTATTTTCTTCTTACTGTATTTTCTTCTTACTGTTTTTTTCTTCTTGCTGTATTCATATTTTGCTATATTCTCTTCTTGCTTTATTCTCTTCCTACTCTATTCTCTTCTTGCCGCATTCTCTTCTTGCTGTATTCTCTTCTTGTTGTATTTTCTTCTTCCTTTACTCTCTTCTTTCAGTATTTTTTAAACTATATTTTCCTCTTGCCGTACTCTTATCTCGCTTTATTTTCTTCTTGCTGAATTCTCTTATCACTGCATTCTCTTCTTGATGTACACTTATCTCGCTGTATTTTCTTCTTGCTGTATTCATATTTTGCTGCATTCTTTTCTTGATGTATACGTATTTCGCTGTATACTTATCTCGCCGTATTTTCTTCTTGCTGTATTCTTATTTTGCTGCATTTTCTTTTTGCCCTATTCTCTTCTCGTCCATTCTCTTCTTGCTGCATTCATATTTTGCTGTATTCTCTTCTTGCTGTATTCTCCTCTTACTGTATTTTTCTTTTGCTGTATTTTCTTCCTACTGTATTCTTATTTTGCTGTATTCTTTTCTTGCTGTTTTCTCTTCTTGGTCTCGTTCTGGAAGTGGAGAATTTATTTCATCGTTTAGTGTGAGTCTTCAGGAAACTAAATTGTTTTCGATGCAGACTAAGGTTGGTGTTGTGACGATGGACGCCTGTAGTGTTCTTGAGTTCTCATAAAAAGTATATACTAAATTCCAATTTGGTCGGACATGAACAGTCCGTCGTATGAGCAAGGTCCTGTGAAAGTTTGTCCTTTTCCTTACCTTTCCTATTATGCAGGAATACACTTATCTGTACCATCAAATCTCGAACAATCATAAAAATGTAGACTTGTAAAAGGTTGCAAAGTTGATAACGTAACAGGGGTAACGGAAGGAGCGGACTACAGCTCTCACCCTTTTGTGAAATAGTCTATATGCTGAAAACTGACTTTCCTCTGTGGAAAAATAGAGGGAGTTTATTGTCTTCAGTTTACTGCTCTTCATTGATCGTTTCAATACAACAAAACGTGATACGACACTTTTCGACAGTATAAGAAGTAAAACTAACAAAATTTCCCATCAATGCTGACAGTTCTTAAGGCAATCACTAAATGTCAACTTTAGGTTCGTTCGTCGGCCCTTGTTTGAATGTAAGGCTAAGGAACTAAAGAAGCACAGTAACAATTTCTTTTGATCCATTTAATAACAATACTGTTGTTATGGGCAGGACTCAAATACGTTTCTCGAAACATGATGATGGTCATGGGCAGTAGGGTATTTATGGAGAAGGCTATTTAGCTATGCTCCCCACCCCTAATAAAACCATAATGATATTTGATTGCCCAAAATGAGAGGGAAAGTATACGTTTTCGACGATAGGCTATGATAACTGTCAAAAACAGGGGTTAGGAGCAGTATAATCTTCAACATTTTTATCATCCACCCCTCTCCATCCCCGCTATGCGCGCGCGCACACACACACACACACACACGCATAGAGTAGTTCGTTGGTTCGGTTTGCCTTTGGCATGACATCCCTTTGAAACAATTTCTGCGTGCGCCACTGGCGAACACTTGTGTTGCAAGTTGGCTCTACGCACCGCACGGTGCTCGAGGATTAGTGAGTGAGTGTGTACTACTGGCCATAAGAGTCATGACTTGCAAATGAATAAAGTGGTCTTTTTCAATATTTTACTTTGTGAC